>ML828939.1:8395-27205 GCA_009831015.1 Picea engelmannii
AATCACTCTAAATGGTTTTTGGTATAAAGAAACTGATAAGGGAGGCCAAAAAAGTGACCAAAAGAGGCCAAAAAGTCTATAAATAGAAGCTGGCAGCTCATTATCACTATTGTTGATTTGGAAATTGACTCTGGAGCCAAAAGACCCCCTTTGCTAAAAACGGTGATTCCGAGAGTTACAGTGGATGAAACGAACTTCCGCTTGGACCAAGTAAGTACAAACTCCCTTATCTAGCTATTAAATTCCTCAATTTTTCATTTTCTTTCGTTTTTTGGGTGGGCGTCGACCTTTAAAAGGTCGGCCCTAGGTACACGCAGGTTGTCTCTGGACAGGTCGCGTGTACACTCAGGTAGAGTAAAGTCTGCCCGCGTGTACACTCGGGTAGAGTAAAGTCTGCCCGTGTGTACACGCGACTGTCACCTCTACAACGCGTGTGGACCCCCCTTTTGTAGCAAAAAGAGAACTAAAGGGCAAGTACTGACCCTCCTGAACTTTGTTGTGTTGGCAGGATGTATGTCCAGTGGAGGGAAAGGGAACATGAAGCAATCAGTGAGTTGGTTGCGGGAGATCCGAATGTCATGGTCGTGTTGATGTAATGTGGTTTATTGAAGTTCTTCCTGTGTCCATTTATGTGAGCGCAACCAACGCTACTGAATGCCTTGATTGACTACTAGAACCCTGATGCAGAGGCCTTCATGCTAGAGGGGCAATCACTGGTGCCCACCACCGAGGATATCTATTTTTTGACTGGCCTCTCAAGGAGAGGGGAACCAGTCAACTTCAAGATGTTTCCTGCGGGACCAAATAAGATATCGGAACTGATAGCCGAGCACTGTGAGGTTGGGACTGACCGTACGGGCTCCCAGGTACCCATCAGTAAGATCACTAACCTATCATTGTAGGCGATATTATTACTGATTGGGCGGATTACCGGTTCATCAGCCTTGCATTAGGCATCTCGCGCACAGATGAACTGTGCTATCCAGTGCTTGAATGCACAGATTTTTTACTGGAGTACCACACTACTGGAGTGTATGAAGAGGCAATTGACAGATTGTCGACAGCGGACACAGAGGAATTTTGGGTTCAAGACGATTTTGTGTTCATTCTTCTTTGAAAGAGTTCCAATCCGATCTTTAGTCCTCGGGAAGTGGTACGAGGACATCAGGCTTCGTTTCCTGCAGTGTGTAGATGGGCAGTATTACTGTCGCGACAGGGTGGTGGAAGGACCAATGAGTCCTTCGATGATGACTTCTTTGCGTGGCTATCACAGCAGATCCCTGTGATCGAGGATTACCCATATGCAGGGATAGATTTTTCTAGAGATCCTGAGATACCCGTGCCTCTTAGTGAGGAGCGAGGGGAGATGGGTAAGTCTCCACCTTTGTAGGTTTTTTTTTTTGTTTGCATATGTAATTTTTATGTCATTTTTGTTATATATATCATTTTTTTTGTATGCCAGAGTATTTGACAGGTATACGTTTGTTACATGCAGATGTGGGACCCGTGTGACCTGCTGATTATGCACGGAACATGTGTTGTCCTCGGCTAGAAGCCGCAGTTGCCATCGTCGGGGGAGTAGCAGTAGCAGGGAACCTCCCAGGCGGGGATGCTGAGAGGGTCCTTAGATGAGTTGAGCGGAACTTCACTGCACTCACTCGCACAGTCTCGATGGCAGAGATAGAGGACCTGCCGCCATCCATGCAGCCTCATGTAGTGGGGGCACCTCAGACGTGAGTCCGATTGTTTAGGCGTTTAGCCCATGTTGTGGACTATTATAACAAGGCCCATAGGCCCTGAACCTATTTGGACTTTTTACATGCCACGAGCACTAGTTGTATATATTTTTTGAGGGCGTAAGCCCTATGACTCATTATTAGTCCCATTTTTTAGGCGCTTGCGTCCATCAATGTACTCTGGTTATTTTATGATGTTATATATGGTTTTTTGATCTTTTGTGTCTTATGGATCATGTGTGAAAAAATGTATTTACATGCTTATGTAAATGTTCTTTCATATGTGTGCAAGATGCCAATCTAAAATTTGATTAGCTAGAGTATCTGTAATTTGGTTTAATCTTCTAGGAACATGAAAATATGTAATATAATCAAAGTTTCATTCTAAGAGACGTACCCTAAGGAATCTTCGGTGTAAAGTTGGATCATAACCCGGTATACTCTGTTTATCTGTGACACAACCAGTTGAGCGTCGAGATAGACCCGGAGATGAGAGATACCCAATGACAAGTCGTCACGAAGAAACTCAATAACTGCACTATACTCGACGACATTATTTGTGGTGTCACCTAAGCATATACCTTTGAAAGATAACAATTGGCCCCGAGGTGTAAATATTACCCAAGCTGCGGAGGCAAGCCTCTGAGTGTGTCGAATAGCACCGTCTGCATACCCAACGAACACCTCATAATCACTTGACATCTGCCATATTGATGAAAGATAACATCAATGACACATCCATAACACTTAAAAGAAACTAAAAAGTAATAGTACAAAGACTATACATATGTTACAAAAAGTTACCCACAGTGACCTGCCTATGACTAATACTTCTTGAGGTAGAGCCCATTTCTAGGTTCCGCCAAAGCATTCCCTTCAAAATCAACCAGACGATAAGCGTCCTTTTTTAATACCTCTTTTATGATGAAGGGTTCGAACCACATGGGTTTGAATTTCCCTGCCCCCAGGGGGTCCTTATCTTGGTCATAGATCAGGACAAGGTCACCTTCAGAGAAAATCTGAGGACGAACGGACCTATCATACTGACACTTAACCTTATGTTTGTGAGCCTCGTTGGCCAGGGCCGCATCACGACGCTACTCATTGAGCTGCTCAAGGTGTACTAACCGTTCTTCAAGTGGAGAAGTGTCTGGCAATAGTTGTACTGCCAATTTTAGAGATGGGATCTGACATTCGATGGGCAAGACTGCCTCCAACCCGTAAATGAGTTGAAAAGGTGAGAAACTGGTTGCAGTCTTAATAGATGTTCGGTAAGCCCATAATGTCGAGTATAACATCAAATGCTAATTTGACTTGGCTGAGTTGATAGTTCGCTCTAGAATAGTCTTAATAGTTTTGTTTACAGCCTCTACCTGCCCATTAGCTTGGGGGTAGTAAGGTGATGAATGCTCTTGCCGTAACCCAAGCTTTGATGTTAATTTGGTCATCATTTGGTTCTGAAAGTGACTGCCATGGTCAGTGACAATCTCTCTCAGGACGCCGAACCTTGCTATGATCTGGTTGAATAAGAAGAGAGTTGCAGTCTCTCCATCATCTTTAAATGTTGGCATAGCTTCGACCCACTTAGTGAAGTAGTTGACAGCTACGATGATATAGCGGTTCCCCCTTGCTAACGGGGGGTTGCAAGTAGTGTAATCAATCCCCCACTTGGTGAAAGGACCAACTGTGATGACAAGAAACATAGGAGCGATATGCACCCTCATCTTCCGAGAGAAGACTTGGCACAGATGGCACTTCTTGACCGATTCTATACAATCTTTGATAAGTGTCGGCCAGAAGTAACCTGCTCGTAGAATCTTTTGGGATGTTGCCAACCCAGACAAGTGACCGCCACAAGCTCCGGTATGACAATCGTTGAGCACGATGACTGCATCTTCATGTGTGAGACATCGACGTAAGATGAAGTCTACACCTCTCTGATACAACGTATCATTGAGTATGAGATAATTCTTAGCCTGATGGCGTATACACCGATGCTCATCACGAGAAGCAGAGGTGGGGCACTTCAAATTCTGGAGATAGATAACTATATCTTTGTACCAGGGATCTGAAGATGTGATCAAAAACATATCTCCTCAGATAGGCGATTCTTCAGGCACAACGTCACCTGACTCAACCGAAAGTTCCGAAATAAGCTCTACGAAGACCAATGACTTTTTGGACTTTGCTGAAACGAAGTCTAAGTCAAATTCCTGGAGGATGAATATCCATCTACTAATTTTTCCGCCTATAACCTGTCATGTCAACATGTACTGGAATGGATTCACGACAGCAATGATGGTGGTCTTGCGAAACATAACATAATGATGGAACCGTTGAACAGCATGAACTGCTGCCAACGCAAGTTTTTCGATATGAGAATAATTAAGTTCTGGTCCTATGAAGCCTCGGCTCAGGTAATAAATCACGTATTCTGAGAACAAATCATCTTCCTGAACTAAAACCATGCCAATAGTTGACTCTGTGGCAGCTAGATATAATAAGAAATCTTTGTTATAGTTAGGTGGCCGTAGCAGAGGCGCAGTTGTGAGAGCGTGTTTTAATGCGTCGAAAGAGCATTGAGCGGCTTCATCCCAGTAAAAAAGAATGTCTTTCTTCAGTAGGCGCATAAAGCCCTTGGTGATTTTGGCATAGTTGGCGATGAAGCGTCGTAAAAATTTCGCCTTGCCTTGTAGATTCTGAAGTTGAAGAACTATGCGTGGGGGGGGCAACTAGATTATTGCCTCCACCTTGAGAGGATCGACCATGATCCTTGTTGTTGATACGATGAAACCTAACAAACATCCTGACGTTACACAAAAGCTGCAATTGTTTGGATTCAAGCGAATCCTAAAATAGCGACAGCGTTCGAAGATTAGTCTAAGGTGTGTGGGATGATCCATTCTCTTGTGAGATTGTGATGTTAAATCATCTAGATAGGCCTCGACTATATGCTTGAGATCGTGAAAGGTGAAAGACATAGCCCGCTGGAATGTGGCTCCAGCATTTTTAAGACCAAAAGGCATCTTACGATATGCGAATGTAGCCCACAGACAAATGAATGTCGTTTTGTGTTGGTCTTCGACTTTGATTTGGATTTGATTGTATCCCAAAAAACCGTCCATGAAAGAAAAGGCTTCGCAACCAGCACATTCATCAATGATCTGGTCGATGAACGATGTTGGAAAATTATCTTTGGGACATGCCTTGTTCAAATCACGGAAATCAGTACATACACGAAATATGCCTTGTTTTTTATTAACCGGCACAGGATTTGACACCCATTGAGTCAAATGAATAGGGTAGATAAAACCTTCCTTTAGCAATTTCTCAACCTCAATCTTGATGGTTGCTGCTTTCTTGGGATTAACTAGATGAAGCTTCTGTCGAATAGGCTTGGCATCAGGATATGTTGTGATTTCATGTTCAACTATTTTTGGATCAATACCTGGCATTTCCTCATAAGACCAGGAAAAAATGTCGTGGAATTATTTGAAAAGATCCATGTAGATTTGAATCTCTTCGGGGGAGCAATCCGCTCCGACGAAGACGTTCTCCACGACGCCGGGGTTTCAGGAGATGTTGATTGGTATAGTTTCAGCGATAGTTTCCATATTGCCCTCAACATAAATTTCATGTGTAGCTAGGAGGTTAATAGGACATGACTGATCTCCCGTCATGGTCACGGTGAATTATCCTGCATCGATTCGGCTTAACTCTAGGAGAAAATATGATCTATGATGAAGATCTTCCCAAGGTTTGTTCGAACTAGTCATTACTTCAATTACTGCTTCATCATAAGGCAAGACTAAGTCTAATGAATCGATGTTAACGAGAGAACCTGTTATAACCCTAAATTGCACCACACATGCTTACCTGGCATCAGGCCAACTCATATCCCTTCTTTGTCAAAACTCTGTTGAACAACTCTTTGAAAATCCTCTTGTGTAAAGACCCACGCGCCCTAACCCATTACTGCATGCGTGTACATGCTGGCTGACTCACAACAGCCTGCGTGTACCTACAAAAGCACGAAAAAAGGAAAGTTGCCGATAAAACAAAAAGCTATGGGTGAGTTAACTGAAATTCCCGACCATGCATGGTCGAGACTTCGTCCAAAACCCTAGCTCCTTCTAGCCTATAAAAGAAGGGGTAGGGGTACCATTTGGAAGAGGAAAAAATATAGCAAAGAAACTCTGCCCATTTACGTATTCCATTGTCCCAACCCTTTAGCCTTTCCTCATGCCAAAGGAGATTTAACGCAAAGCAGTTGAAGGACAGAAGAAAAGGAGCCCATGATCAGGTTCAAGGAGCGGTGGTCGGTCTCATCTTTTGTAAGTTGATTCACTCTAAATAATAAAGAGAATGCTTTTCCCGTCCCAATTATAAATTGTCTATGGTTTGATTAGTTTATGTTCGATTTCTAACCCTTGAGTATAGAAGTAGCATGCATGCATAGTTGTTGTTTGTCTTGAGTGCAAGTCATCTTTGGAAGGAGCATTGCGAACAAGTGGTCAAGCACAACGGAGGATCTACATCGAATGTCAGTAATAAGGTAGGTGGTCCTTTTCCATGCATTTACTGAGAAAAAGAGATTTTAATCTTGGGATGTAGGTAAAAAAGTAGTTTCTATTCGGTCAAATCTGCACGCAAAGTTTGACCCTAATTTGCTAGTCCGTAGGGTGTTTTTCCCAACAACAGAATTGGCGATCATACTGGGAAGAATACTCTTTAGGGTTCCTGGATTTATTTAAGTTTTTGGGTAGTTTAAAGACTAGGTTTTCTATTTTTTCTTTACCTGTCTTTTCTTTTCCTGTAAGGTCTGAGCTAGCAGGGAGTCTGGTTTTCCATACCAGCTTTCCCTGAATTTTTCTTAACTGTATTTTCCGGGACACACAGAGGTACACGCAGCTTGCATAAGGCCTAAACGTGTGTACCCGCACCCTATCCTCTGACAGCCCGCGTGTGAATGCTATCTATAGAGATAGTAGTAGCGTGTAGGAGTTCAGAGAACCTTAGAGGCAGTCCTCCTCTTCCCTGTCAGAATCACACATTCTTAGGGGGTTTTTTGGAATCTTGTCTGAGTCCTATTTGTTAACAGTCCTATCTCAAATTGCTTTTTTTTTGCCCTATTATTTTTCCTTGCATTATTTGTTTTTCTGTTAGAAAGAGTATCCAAGCCTTCAAGGGATCCTGGTTATCAATACCAGAGGTGTCTTCCTCGTCTAGTCTGTCTGTTTTCATATTTTTCATTAGAGTTTAGATATACACGCGGCCTGTACAAGGTCAGCCCGTGTGTACACGCCCTCTGTCTCTGTTCAGCACACGTGTTGTTTGAGTGACAGTCGTGTGCTTGTACAGGCTACTTTTTGTTCAGGGTGGGGCAGTCATCCCCTCCTTTGATAAGAAGTTTTCCTCTCAGGTGTTTGAATCTATGTTTGAATAGTCAGTGGCTTAGGATTCATCTTACCCTTAGCCTACTTTTTCTCATTTAATAGTTGACAGAAAAATATAATTTTTTTTTTTTAGACAAGCGTGAGAGTCATTGTTTTTTCAATTGTCTTTGTGTGATTCTTTAATCTGATTCTTTGCGATCTGCGCTTTAAGCCAGAATTGTTTTTCTTGGTTTTTTGCTTGTCAGTATTTTCCCTTTCTTGCTTTACTAGCACTTAAATAAATAAATAAACCTCTTTTCATTTTCTTCTTTGGTTGAGGAGTGTGTTTCTGCATCATTAGCTAGGGAAAAGTATTTTATTTCATAAGTTTTTGCAGTTCACTTAGATCATAAGTAGCTCGTAGTTGAGCGAAATTCCTTTGAGTTTGCTGTCCAAAATCTTAGAAAAATTAAAAATCTTTCTTTGTGAAAAGTTGTTGAAATTTTTCATTTCGTAAAAGTCTGTTGTTTCCAGCTTTTTCATTCATTTTTTGCTTTCGTCTTTTACACATCATCAGTTTCACCCTCATACCCCTTGACATAAGATAAAATCATAAAAGCAACGCTAATTTTAAAATCTACTAGACTTTTATGTTTGTAGGGTTCACAAACTAGTTCAGGACTAGGGCCTTGGATTAGGTCGGAGAGGAAACTCTTCAAGGCCATTCAAAACCAAACATTAGAGTCTGAGATAGAGAGTGTCTAAGTCCAGTTTCATGGAAGTTATCCGGGACCCCCCTCTAACACAGGGGATAAACACGAGGTCGCGTGCGGAAAGGTAGCGGAGGTAACCCCTCCAAAGTCAGACCAATCGTAGTGGAGAACACATATAGAGGGCTTGTTTTGGGATTCCATCGTTTGCATTTGCCACGAGACTTTGTGAGTCTCGAATCCGTTCAAGGTCCTAAGTTTTCTTCTGGACCATTTTCTCTCGATACCCTTGACAGGTTTCGGGCTCGATACCCTACTCATTGTGGTCTACCCAACTTTCGACTGTACTCGCCTGGTCATTGTTCGCGTGTTGGCAACCTAGTTTCCAATCTTTTAGAGACATACACAGGTGACTGCGGGGGTATACCGCGGTACCTAGGACAGACATAGGGCCATGCTTTGTAGAGTATATCTGGAGGGTGCTTCCGTGTTCGAGTTTCACTTGCACTGGTAAGTTTCTCTAGTGTTGGTTTTTGTAATTGTTCTTCCAAATAGTTTAGTGATTATTTGTCTTATCTCTTAGGGGCTTCTTTTTAGTGTGTGTTACTTTTGAATGTTTAGAATACCTTAGTGTGTCTTGGATATTCTCACACAGTGGAGGATACCGAGCTCCATCGGTCACGAAGGCTTCTTGGCCTGCAACCAGTTACACTGGAGCCACCCCCGCCACCATTAAGGCGGAAGCTAGACCAACAAGGGTCTTTTGAAGCGACCGGGTTACAAACCTTTGTGCCCGAACAACTCCTGGAGAAATAAACCATTTTGGACCTTGAAGCAACCACTTTTGGCTCAGTTGAAACCCCAACCACTGATATCTTGGCATCGTTTATTGTACCAAACCAATTTCACGAACGCCAGACAGTGCCTCACACAGCAATAGAAACAAATGTTGTTACTTCTTCTGGGAATTCTTCAATTCCCACCACAGTTGCCACCACAGGAGAGTCATCTCCTAACCTACCATCGTCGGTTCGAGCCACCATGGTCTTGGCCGCAACTAAGTGGCACAATGGATCAAACCCATCTATGGCGGCGGCCACAACCCCCTTCACACCTAATGCAACAGGCCCTGCGTTTTCATACAGTATGCCTAGTTCGGGTACAAGTCCTGTACTAACCTACTCCACTTTACAGAATTTGGGTCTGGGGGCAGGGAGCTCTAGCGCTCCTCTGCAAGGTCACCTTGGGGGCACTCTTGTCCCTTTTAACACTTTTCCTTATGCAGGAGGTCATATCCCTCCTTCGTCCCCTTTACTTGGTGGTCCGCATCAGCAGTCCGCCACGCAGCCTACACACACTAGTTTATTTGGAGCAGGGAGTCAATGAACACCTTCTCATAGTATGTCGGTAGGTTCGACACTGTTTTCTTGGAACGACACGTTTGGTAACAACATTGTCTCGTCAGCCGCTTTCCTGACTGGGGGAAACCCCATTTTTGGATAATCTACTCCTGCACAGGAGGCACACATAGCAGGACCTTGGAATTCAGGACAAGGATCTGTTCCCTCCTCCGTAATGTCGTTTTGGGGTAATTATTTCCACAGTCAATGGAACCCCGGATAGACTACTATGCCTCTCCCCACAAGACTGGCATGGGGTAATCCTTCCCAAAGTCCTTTGAATACAATGCATGCCCAACACTCTATGTCATTTTTGGGAAATCATTCGATGATGTCTCCACAGATGAAAAATCCTTATGATGGTCAGGGCCATGGTTTCTATCAGAATTTGGGCCAGTAGCCAAACTTTTCCTGGCAACCTGGTGCCAGTCAAATTCCAGGACCCTTTTTCTCAGGTTATCAGCAGCAACCCAAACTACCATTCCTGGCGACTTTACACTTGCTAGATTTGACAAGGTTCTTAAATGATCCTATTTATCACGATCCATGTTAGCCTCCTATGCCGACAAAGTTGCCTTCAGAAATTCCAAAGTTTGAGGACAATCCTAATGAAGATTCAGGTGATCATGTGACTACCTTTCATCTTTGGTGCTCATCTAACTCATTGAAAGATGACTCTGTACAGTTGTGATTGTTTCAACATACTCTTATTGGGAGTGTCGTGAAATGGTACATTGAGCTTGATCACTCAAGATACTCTTCTTTTGGAGAACTGGCAATGGCCTTCCTTAACCATATCCAGTTACCTGTGAGATACGACGTTGGCACAGAGATTCTCGCCAATTTCGAACAGATAACAGTGGACCATATCTCTGATCATATCCGAGAGTGGAAACACCGGAAGAGTTTAATCAAGGTACCAGTCCCACCAGCATTCCTTCTTGAGTGGTTCCTTAAGTCTTTGGTCCCGCAATTATCCAAAGACGTCGCGACATTCAGATTTTTCTCCGAGTAAGATGCCATCATGAGGGCTCAACAGTTTGAGCTCATCTATTCTCAGTCTGGTTTATTATACAACATCTTTCCAGATGCGCCACGTTCGATACTGGATAAAACTAGACAGAGAGTTGGACCACATGCTGATGGTATTGTTGGTTCAGCACAAACCAAGCCCGTTGAGCAATTGACAAAACAGTTGCAACAATTATCCATACAACACACAGCGGCCAGCCACACTACTGCTTTGGCTGCTCCCCCTACCCAAACGTCGAAAGTACATACCGTGCAGTCGACTAACCCTAAGGCCACCCAGTAGCCTGAGGGGAAGAAAAAAAAATGAAAGAAGGGTAAGGGGGATAAAAAACCCACTGACAATGATGGCGGGGACAACACAAAAAAATGGAAGGCGAGGTATCCATGCAACTTGTGTGTGGAAGACCACCCAACCAATCTTTGTTCTCGACTTGCAGAGGCCCAAACTTTTGTCACACATCAACAGCAAGTAGTCTTGACTAATCCATTTCAACATGGGAAAAATCTAACTCAAGCCTCTACAAGCACAGAAGGGGGCAGCCAAGAAACCTACCCACCTCCAAACAATCCCTCATCCGTGAACGTATATATGGTTAGGGGTGATGCTTTCATATCAACTAGAGCGCACGACTATAGTAAACCAAGCGCTTCTGAGAAGGGTAATGAAGTTGATCTCCCATCTCTTCCTCTACAGATTGAGAAGACGTTGGGAGAAACAATGACACGCATTTCAAATGGTGCATTTAAAAAAACTTCTCACAACCCAAACGCAAGGGCCGCCCAGAATTACTCTGTGGTGGAGGATTTATCACAAACCCCTTGTGCGATGTCTGCTTTGGAGGTCCTCCAAAGCTTCCCTGCTCAGAGGAAAGCCTTGTTAATCGCTTTGGGCTCTACTGAGACTTGTAATCTGGGCACCATCATGTTAGATACAACCGACTTAAAACCTCGTCTGCCTTACCACGTAGCATTTCAAATAGTAGTGGCTCATCCCACAAAAACTTTTACTCAGAATATCTTCCGCATGGTGGTTGACGAGGGCGCCTCAACATGTGTTATGTTGTTAGCATGCTAGAAGGCCATTGGCCAGCCCGTTTTGTCTCCATCACCTACTCTCCTCACTGCTTTCGACGATCGTTTGTTCCGACCACATGGCATCGTTCCTTCTTTCCCTGTGCAGTTAGGAGGGAAAACCATGTGTCGAAATAGAGGTAGTCAATGCTCCCCTCGACTATAACCTCTTGTTAGGACGAAGTTGGACTTATGCTATGCAAGTTGTGGTCGCTACAGTTTTCTGGGTCTTGTTGTTTCCACACGAGGGCTGGATAGTGACCATATATCAATTATCTTTCTCCAGACCAGACCCAGCTTTGGGGGCATCCACGGTCCCGATGATTGATAATCCTCAACTAGGTGTCGTTAACGTAGGAATTGGTTTTTGCCCATCCTTGATGGGTACCTTCGATTACCCACCTCCTCATGACGATATCAAATTTATATCTAATCACCATAAGGTTGATATTTTTCAAGTTTCGTCGCTCTGCACGACTTACTTTGAGGATCCTTGGATTCTTCCTTCTCCGTCAACCATGATAGATGAGACAGGGCACTCAGGCATGTCCATGCCCATGTCGGACGCTAAGGTAGCATACTCTTTAGTCCAGCAAGCTTTAGCTAACCATGATCTGACTTCTGCACAAGAGTTAGATCCACTTCTAGAGCCTATTTGGGCTCATGGTTCTCTCGCTAACACCAATTCGTTAGACTTAGTATTTCCCTATGACGAAGCAGTAATCGAAGCAATGACTAGTCCGAACAAACCTTGGGAAGATCTTCATCACAGATCATATTTCCTCCCAAAGTTAAGTCGAATCAAAGCAGGAGAATTCACCGTGACTATGATTGGAGATAGGTCTTGTCATACTAATCCCTTAGCTACACACAAGATCTATGCTGAGGGTAATATGGAAACCATCGCTGAAATGATACCTATCAATATCTCCAGAACCCCTGGCGTCATAGACAATGTTTTCGTCGGAGCATACAGCTCCCCCGAGGAGATGCCAGGCATCGACCCACAAAGAGTCTATCATGAGCTAACTTTGTTGTTTTTCAAGCTCGCTTTGAGATCCAAAAGAAACATCTGGCGAGACTGTATTTATGCTTTTCGATCTCGTCCAAATTAACTGAGAAAAGTAACCATTATGGAGTCTTCTTTAACCATTTTCAGACTCCTTAAAGATGAAAAGATTGTCGAGTGACCTTGTTTCTTCACACTCGTTAAATTGGTCCAGAAGAACGTTCCTTAAATGGATCTTCTTTTAATCCCTTTTCAGACCCTCTAAAAATGAAAATATTGTCGAGTGATCTTGTGGCCTTTCACACTCGTTAAACTGAAATTTGAATTCACGTATGTCCGGTGGTAGTTTACCCCTTTTTCGGTCTGGACGGTCAACTGTACGAACAAAGGTATACTCTATAGAACTTTCTTTCTTTAAAAGAGTACTCTCAGGTATGATTTTATCCCTTTTTCGGGCCTGAGGGACTAAACTTACGAAAAAGAAACCCCCATGGAGTCCATAGTTAAGCTCTTTTCAAACTCCCTAAAATTGAAAAGATCGTCGAGTGACCTTATTCTTTCACACTCGTTAAATTGGTCAAGAAGAATATTCCTGACGGAATCCATAGTTAAGCTTTTTTCAGACTCCTTAAAAGTGAAAAAATGGTCGAGTGATCTTGTCCTTGTCACACTCGTTAAAATGGTTTTGAATTGACGTCTAAACGGTGCTAGTTTACCCCTTTTTCGAACCAACTAGACTATTGTCGAAAAAGGTACCCCAGCATAGTCTCATTTTATGCTTTTTCAGACTCTCTAAATATGAAAAACCATCGAGCTTACCTTCTTTGGGCTCGTTAAACTTACATCAAAGGACGTTACCATTGTGTGCTAAAGGAGATTTAACGCAAAGCAGTTGAAGGACAGAAGAAAAGGAGCCCACGATCAGGTTCAAGGAGCGGTGGTCGGTTTCAGCTTTTGTAAGTTGATTCACTTTAAATAATAAAGAGAATGCTTTTCCCATCCTAATTATAAATTGTCTATGGTTTGATTAGTTTATGTTCGATTTCTAACCCTTGCGTATAGAAGTAGCATGCATGCATAGTTGTTGTTTGTCTTGAGTGCAGGTCATCTTTGGAAGGAGCATTGTGAACAAGTGGTCAAGCACAACGGAGGATCTACATCGAACGCCGGTAATAAGGTAGGTGGTCCTTTTCCATGCATTTACTAAGAAAAATGGATTTTAATCTTGGGATGTAGTTAAAAAACTAGTTTCTATTCGGTCAAATCTGCATGCAAAGTCTGACCCTAATTTGCTAGTCCGTAGGGTGTTTTTCCCAACAACAGAACCCTGAGCCCAAATAGGCTCTAGAAGTGGATCTAACTCTTGAGCAGGAGTCAGATCGGTGTTAGCTAAAGCTTTCTGGACTAAAGAGTACGCTACCTCAGCAACAGACAAGGGCATGGACATGCCTGAGTGCCCTGTCTCATCCATCATGGCCGATGGGGAAGGAAGAATCCACGGATCCTCGAAGTAAATCGTGCGGAATGACGAAACTTGAAAAATTTCAACCCTATGGTGATTAGATATAAATTTGATATCGCCCTGCGGAGGTGGGTAATCGAAGGTACCCATCAAAGATGGGCACAAACCAACTCCTACGTTGACGACACCTAGTTGAGGATTATCAATCATCGAGACCGTAGATGCCCCCAAAGCTGGGTCAGGTCTAGAGAAAAACAATTGATAGATAGTCACTATCCATCCCTCGTGTGGAAACAACAAGACCTAGAAAACTGTAGCAAACACAGCTTGCATAGCATAAGTCCAACTCCGTCCTAAAAAGAGGTTATAGTCGAGGGGAGCATCGAATACCTCTACTTCGACACACACGGTCTTCCCTCCTAACTGCATGGAGAAGGAATGAATGATTCCATGTGGTCGGAATGAACGACCGTCGAAAGCAGTGAGGAGAGTAGGTGATGGAGACAAAACGGGTTGGCCAATGGCCTTCCAACATGCCAACGACATAACACATGTCGAGGCACCCTCGTCGACCACTGTGCGGAAGATATTCTGTGTAAAAAAATTCGTGGGGTAAGCCACTACTATCTGAAACGCTACGTGGTAAGGCAGATGAGGTTTTAAGTCGATTGTATCTAACATGATGGTACCCGGATTATAGGTCTCAGTAGAGCCCAAAGCGGTTAACAAAGCCTTCCTCTGAGAAGGGAAACTTTGGAGGACCTCCAAAGCAGACATCGCACAAGGGGTTTGTGATAAATCTTCCACCACAGAGTAGTTATGGGTGGCCCTCACGTTTGGGTTATGAGAAGCCTTTTTAAATGCACCTTTTGGAATGCGTGTCATTGTTTCTCCCAACGTCTTCTCAATCTGTAGAGGAAGAGATGAGAGGTCAGCTTCTTTTCCCTTCTCACAAGCGCTTGGTTTACTATAATCATGTGCTCTAGTCGATATGAAAGAATCACCCCTAACCATATATATGTTCGCGGATGAGGGGTTGTTCGGAGGTGGGTAGTTTTCTTGGCTGCCCCCTTCCGTACTTGTGGAGGCTTGAGTTAGATTTTGCCCATGTTGAAATGGGTTTGTCAAAACCGCCTATTGTTGCTGCGTGACAAAATTTTGGGCCTCTGCAAGTCGAGGACATAGATGGGTCGGGTGATATTCCACGCACAAGTTGCAAGGATACCTCGCCTTTCATTTTTCATTGTTGTCCCCACCAACATTATCATTGGGTTTGGTATCCCCCTTACCCTTCTTTCGTTGTTTTTTCTTCCCTTCAGGCTGTTGGGGGGTCTTTGGGTTAGTCGACTGCACTGTGTGTACCTATGACATTTCGGTAGGGGGAGCAACCAAAGAAGTAGTTTGGCTGGCCATTGTGTGTTGTATGGATAACTGCTGCAACTGCTTTTTCAATTGCTCAGCAGGCTTAGTTTGTGCTGAACCGACGATACCATCGGCATGCGGTCCAGCTCTCTGTCTAGTTTTATCCAGTATTGAACGTGGCGCATCTGGCAAGATGTTGTATAATAAACCGGACTGAGAATAGATGAGATCAAACTGTTGAGCCCTCATGATGGCGTCTTCTTCAGAGAAAACTCTGGATGTCGCGACATCTTTGGATAACTGCGGGACCAAAGACTTAAGGAACCACTCAAGCACGAATGTTGGTGGGACTGGTACCTTGATTAAACTCTTCCGGCATCTCCATTCTCGGATGTGATCAGAGATATGGTCCGCTGTTGTCTGTTCGAAATTAGCGAGCAGCTCTGTGTCAGTGTCGTATCTCATAGGTAACTGGAAATGGTTAAGGAAAGTCATCGCCAATTCGCCAAAAGAAGAGTATCTTGAGCGATCGAGCTCAATGTACCATTTTGCGACACTCCCAATGAGAGTACGTTGGAACAATCGCAACTGTACGGAGTCATCTTTCAATGAGTTAGATGAACACCAAAGATGGAAGGTAGTCACATGATCTCCTGGATCTTCATTAGGCTTGGCTTCGAACTTTGGAATGTCCAAAGGCAACTTCGTCGGCATAGGAGGCCAACGCGGATCGTGACAAATGGGGTCATTCAACAACCTCATAAAATCTGGCAAGTGTAAATTCGCCAGGAAAGGTAGTTTGGGTTGTTGTTGATAACCTGAGAAAAAGGGTCTTGGAGTTTGACTAGCACCAGGTTGCCAAGAAAAGTTTGGTTGCTAGCCTAGATTCTGGTAAAAACCATGGCCCTGGCCAGCATAAGGATTTTTCATATGTGGAGACATCATTGGCTGATTTCTCAAATAGGACATAGATTGTTGGGAATGCATTGTATTCAAAGGACTCTGGGAATAATTACCCCATGCCGGTCCCGTAGGGATAGGCATAGTAGTTTGTTCGGGGTTCCATTGATTGTGGAAATAATTACCCCAGATCGGCATTACGAAGGAGGGAATGGATCCTTGCCCTGAATTCCAAGGTCCTGCTAATTTTTCCCCCTATGCAGGAATAGTACCCTGCCCAAGAGTACATTGTCCAAAAATGGGGTTGCCCCCAGTCGAGAAAGCAGCTGACGAGAAGGTGTTGTTACCAAACATTCCATTCCAATAAAATCATGTCGAACCTACTGGCATACTATGAGAAGGTGGTCCTTGACTCCTCGCTCCAAATAAACTATTGTGTGTAGGTTGCCCGGCGGATTGTTGATGCAAACCACCTAGTTAAGGGAACGAAGGAGGGATATGACCTCATGCGTAAGGAAAAGCGTTAAAAGGGACAGGAGTGCCCCCATGTGGCCTTGCAGAGGAGCGCCAGAGCTCCCTACCCCCAGACCCAAAGTCTGTAAAGTGGAGTAGGACAGTACAAGACTTGTACCCGAACTAGGCATACCGTATGAGAAAAGAGGGTCTATCGCACTAGGTGTGAAAGGGGTTGTGGTTGTCACCAAAGATGGGTTTGGAACACTATGCGAAGTAGTTGCAGTCGATACCATGGTGGCTCGGACCAATGACGGTAGGTTAGGAGATGACTCCCTTGTGGTGACAACCATGGTGGGAATTGAAGAATTCCCAGAAGAAGTAACAACATTTGTTTCCATTTCTATGTGTGGTACTGTCTGGCGCTCATGAAATTGAATTGGTACAATAAAAGGTGCCAAGAGATCAGTGGTTGGGGTTTCAACCAAGCCAAGAGAGGTTGCTTCAAGGTCCAAAACGGTCGATTCCTCCGGAGGTTGTTTGGGCATAATGGTTTGTAACCCAGTCGCTTCAAAAGACCCTTGTTGGTCTAGCTTCTGCCTTAATGGTGGCAGGGGTGGCTCCAGTGTAACCGGCGGCAGGCCAAGAAGCCTTCGTGACCGGCGGAGCTCGGGATCCTCCACTGTGTGAGAAGATCCAAGACACTCTAAGGTAGTATAAATGCTCAAAAGTAACACACACTAAGAAAAAAGTCCCTAGAAGATAAGACAAGCAAACACTAAATTAATTGGAAGAACAGTTACAACAGCCAACACTAGAGCAACTTACCGGTGCAAGTGCAACTCAAACACGGAATCACCCTCCGGGTATACTCTGCAAAGCGTGGCCCGATGTCTATCCTAGGTACCGTGGTATACCCCCACAGTCACCTATGTATGCCCCTAACAAAGATTGGCAACTAGGTTTCCAGCACACGAACAGTCACCAGGCGGGTACAGTCGAAAGTCGGGTAGACCACAATGAGCAGGGTATCGAGCCTGAAACCTATCAAGGGTATCGAGAGAAAATGGTCTGGAAGAAAAATGTGGACCTCGAACAGATTCGATACCCACGAAGCCCCGTGTCAAATGCAAACGACGAAATCCCAAAACAAGCCCTCTATATGTGTTCTCCACTACGATTGGTCTGGCTTTGGAGGGGTTATCTCCGCTACCTTTCCGCAAGTGACCTCGTGTTTATCCCCTGTGTTAGAGGGGGTCCCCGGATAACATCCATGAAACTGGACTTAGACACTCCCTATCTCAAACTCCAATGTTTGATTTTAAATGGCCTTGAAGAGGTTCCTCTCCAACCTAATCCAAGGCCCTAGTCCTGAACTAGTTTGTGAACCCTACAATCATGAAAGTCTAGTATATTTTAAATTTAGCGTTACTTTTATGGCTTTGTCTTACGTCAAGGGGTATGAGGGTGAAACTGATGATGTGTAAAAGACGAAAGCAAAAAATGAATAAAAAAGATGGAAACAAAACTTTTATTGAATGCAAAATTTCAAGAACTTTTCAAAAGAAAGATTTTTTAACTTTTCTAATATTTTGGACAACAAACTCAAAGGAATTTCACTCGACTATGAGCTACTTATGATCTAAGTGAACTACAAAAACTTATGAAATAAAAGACTTTTCCCTAGCTAATGATGCAGAAACACACTCTTTAACCAAAGAAGAAAATGAAAAGAGATTTTTATTTATTTATTTAAGTGCTAGTAAAGCAAGAAAGGGAAAATACCAACAAGCAAAAAACCAAGAAAAACAATTCTAGCTTAAAGCACAGATCGCAAAGAATCAGATTAAAAAATCACACAATAGCAATTGTAAAAACAATGACTCTCACACTTGTCTAAAAACCGTACAAAAAAAAAAAAAAAATTCTGACAACGTTTTAAATGAGAAAAAGCAAGCTAAGGGTAAAGATAATCCTAAGCTACTGACTGTTCAAACATAGATTCAAACACCTGAGAGGAAAACTTCTTATCAAAGGAGGGGATGACTACCCCACCCTGAACAAAAAGTAGCCTATACAAGCATGCAACTTTTACTCAAACAGCACGCGTGCGAACGCGCGCTGAACATAGACAGAGGGCTTGTACACGCAGACTGACCTTGTACAGGCTGCGTGTATATCTAAACTCTAAGAAAAAATGAAAACAGACAGACCAAACCAGGAAGAGACCACTGATATTGATAACCAGGATCCCTTGAAGGCTTGGATACTCTTTCTAACAGAAAAACAAATAATGCAAG
>ML828939.1:47486-64014 GCA_009831015.1 Picea engelmannii
CGTTGTCGGGACCCAATATTTATTTTCACCATAGTGATGTTCAGGGGGGGTGTTGGAATTATTTCACACACACCTAGGATTTATTTTTCCTAAGTTTATTCCTTGTTTATTAGTCATAATTAGTCATTATCCAGTCTCCTATATTTTAGGGGAGAATATTCTCTTTCAGTTGACACTTCAATTTGACTAGTTGAGTTGAGTTTAGATGTTTCATTGGGATCATCACCATGCAACATTGGGATCATCACCATGCTAATTTGACCTTGCCTTGGTATCATCACCAGAGTGACGCATTAGCCTTGATTCCCTGAGTTAACTCCTCACTGCTCTCTGTTCAGTCAGTTAATTGAAGACTAGTTGACTAGTTAACTCAACTAGGTGGTAGTTCACTCTCGTAACTGCTTGAGAGACTAGAATAGGTGGCAGTTCACTCCCGTAACTATTGGTGTGTGTCCAGATCACTCTAGACCACCACTATGGTGACTTGGTTCACCTCAAGTCGAAATCATTGAGTTATACAGAGTATATAATGTGTAAATTATTCATTATTCACAACGGTTAATGAGAATTCTTCCATTCTTTCTCTCCTTCTTCTTATTTCTCCATTTCTCTCTGCAAATGTGTGTATTATTGTTTAGCTAGATCTATTTTGTGCAGGTTCAACACATTTACACTTAGTGGGAAGTTTATCTCCTCTCCAGAACCTGTAATTGAGAAGGTATCACCTGGTATCAGCCAGCCTGCATCAGTTCTCCACCCACCTGTGCACTCTGAGAACATCACACGATGGGTGAGCCGCAATAAAGGACAAGAGTTAATTTCTTACCAATTGAGCTCCCCTGATTATAAATTTTGTGACCCTGTGGGATTATATATGGAGTTGTGTTTTCCAAAAGCATTGGAGCCTGCAGATTTATGCACCTTATCATCATTTGGGGGTATAGTCAGTGTTCCAAGCCATGTCCTCATTTTGTTGTCATACTTTCTTAGCCTTTTTTGGATTATTTGCAGTAAATAAAAGGATCATATTACCAAAAAGTCTAGGTGGATATGGTGGAAGTTTGCTTTCACCTAGTGCTTTGTAAAAATCAGTTAGCTTAGGTTTTTGTACATAAATAAGCTCTATCAGGAGCAGGTGTGTTTTATTTATGTCTGTAAGAAGAATAGAGTGTGGGTCGGCCTAGATTTTTCGACATGATATTTTTGAGCATGACTCCATGGCCCAATACTAAGGCACTGAAACTGCAAAAAGAGTTCTTAGAGCCTCGAAGGGAGGACTCTATCCCCCATGGAGCCTAATGTTAACACATATCCTCGTTCTTCCACCTCAGCTCCTGTATGTTGACACCCTTGTATTCTCAATCGTCATCTTGTCACCACAGCCTCTCGCCTGGTCTTCGTCTAGTCAGCTTTCATGCCATTTTTGCCAGATCCTCGTCAACATCCAATGCATATCTAGATGGCCAAGAGCAAGGTAAGGATGTCACATTTCCAAGTGTCGAGTTGACTCAGGCCTATCTGGACCTTGAGAAAGACAGTTAATGAAGTTGGGGAACAGTGGTTGAACATTGTTTCCCCCAAAAATGGAAATCTCAAAAGGACTGTCAGCAAGTCAGCTCGTTTGCAGGTCCCTCTCAAAACCCAAAAATCAGCAGGAGTCATCCAATTCAGACAGGATGCATGGCACCAGATCCAAGGATTCGCGGTTTCACAAATCGAAGGTTTTAGCATGGAGTCATTTTGATATTTTGGAAGGGTCGATGGTTGATCTAAGCTCCGGTATTGTAAAGCTTTGATGAAAGATATGGTTATCTGTTATGTAATAGGATTTGAGATTTTTTGTTTAATATAAGTCATCTTCTTTCCATCTCTCTGTAAAAGTTGTGTTAGAACACTCGGGCATGGAGAATCTAGTCGAGGGTCATATGTTGTTGTTATGAAGGTTTGATTTCAGCAGTATTGTGACCAGTTTTAATCAGTTTGTTTTGTTATCTTTTTCCCTCTCACACTGAAGAGCTCGGGCATGGATGATCCAGTCGAGTTGTTGTAGCTGCATTTAGATGTATGTTTTATCATTGTGTTGTTATGATTGTGTTTCCTAAATATACTTCAGTGTTTGAAACTTTGAATCCAAGAGGATATTGTGTTTGATTTTTTCCTCCTTAGGTTGTTGGAAGACTTGATGTCCATAGCATACCTCTACATTCTCCTCACCAAGTCTTCTTTCTATTCAACTTTAATCCAAATTACTTATTGAAGTTGATTAAGACCTCACTTGCATGTGCATACCAGTCCAGTTTTCTGAGTTAAAGCGATATCATCTTGAGTCTCCTTCCCATTTGACCTCTTTAAAATTATTTGTGACATACAAAATGATGGGTACTAGGCTTACTCTCTCTGCAATCGGAGAGTGACTTCTAGTGCTAACAAGTCGAATTTTTAAGGAGTTTCATTCTCCGATGAAATTTTTCAACGGACAATGGTTAGGTTGGTCGGTTTAGTGATTTAGTGTGAATTGGTTTCCAGAGGAATGGACTGATGGTTGATAGTCGGGTCGGAAGTTTGGGAAAAGTGATGCATGTGTCCAAAGGAAATTTTTGATCAATCGATCATCAATGAAGTTCAAATCGACGAATGATATCTCACTCAATTTAAGATTAATGGTGCATATTAAAGGGGTTGTTATAGTAGTAAAACAATGAAATTTCTATGAATTTTTTTGGGTTGTTGAAATTCATGAACTTGCAGGGCTATTTTGAATCCCTAAACGGTGTTTTCAGCAGTTCTAATTTTTGATACTATAAATTTTGTAGGAACCACATAGATTATATGTAGATTAAAAAAAATATCTCAGGGAGAGAATTCCAACGAGCTAATTTGTTCATGAAATAGAGCTCGTATGAGAAAGTTACCACTGAAACAGTCAAGGTAAAATTATGGCACCAATTTACTTCCAAAGGGTATAACCCCTAGCTCTGAAGTTCATTTTGGAGATAGGAGTAGTCTATAGAAATATTATGAACCATAGAAGACATCTATGGATCCATATTTGGAATATGGGTATGTAAGAATGTGTAGGAAGAGAAAGAAGACACCTATGGCATATAAGGATTAAAATGTAAAATGACCAAAACTTTTGTGGGTCGTAACTAATAGTCTAGATCCCGATTAAGGGATAAATTGTGACATATCATTATAAGGTAGTCATGGACATACCTAATTGAGTTTCTTCCAAAATTCCAAAGGAATTGGTGTAGGGAAGACGGAACAAGGATAAAATTGTTAAGCCAGAAGAAAGTGCAAAGGGGCAAAGTCATCATTTCCATATTGTTGCAGATTTTGACTAGAGCATTAGTGTTAGCGGTACTTATCTCACATAGAAACGTTTCCTTGGTTCTTGATAGATTTACCCCTGAAAGTGAAAAAAGTTGGTGTTTGAGATCATTTTCACTAAGGAGAAAGGTGCACAAAAGGGGTAAATTGGCAATATTCAATTGATTATAACTTTATGCTCATTGCTCATAATGGAGAAAGAAAGTAGTCATTGGAGATATATTGGACAGTAGAATCCATATATACACTTAAAATTTAGACTTGAGATGAAGGATTCTCAAGAAAGTAGAAGGAATATTTCTAGTGGACTGGAAGGACACCATTGAGTAGAATTGGAAATTCAGAGAGCCATAATTTTTGTCTCGTAAAACCCAATCGAAGCATAAGTATGGTCATTATAAAGGTAATATAGAGGACAAAAGTTCAGAAGGTCTAATTTCTCTAAGGGCACATTGGGTTTTTCTATAAAGTTGCAGGAGAAAGCGGAATTGGATTCCATGAACCTTGTTGCTACTTGATGTAAGGATTTTTCCAAATAATTTCAAAATTTGGAGAAACATTTACAGCTAATAAATTTGAGTGCCAAAGGAAAATGTTGGGTAAGGAAGAGACTTGAAACTCATGATAGTTCCTATGCATAAGTATAGAGGCACATTAAATTGTAATATCTTAACAAAGTAAAAAGGGGAAAAGGTTATTAACAAGGCATTGTTAATAACCAGAGGAACACTTTAGTAGAGAGTGTTGTGTGAAGGGATTGCTAACAAGAGGATAAGATTCCACAAATGATGATTGTGTGGGTCTATTCTAGTTTAATTCTAAGGTCCATCCAATAAGGAAGCAATTCAATCTTGTATGGTTGGTTGAAGTATCAAAGAACTACAAAGGGAAGTGCAGGGTTGTAGAGCAATTGATGCAGGGTTGGCAAAGGTCTAAGGAAGAGAAGAGCAATATTAGTGTTCAACTATGATAGATTTTGAATGGTTTACAAAGGAAAAAAAATAGAGATTCTCACATAAAGCATGAAGCTAGTAGGTGATGAATATCTTTGAATGCACAAGGAGTTAAGAAGGACTCCATAGCCTTGAAGGTAGAAATACAGTGAAGGCTACAAAGCTTGTTGCAAGAGAAGAAAGAATGATGTCATGAGATGAGGTGCGACTCATGGAGTGGATGAGTCATCTCTATGTACAAGTATAGGAATTTAAGAAGATTAGATTGTTAGATATGAACTAGCAACTTTTGTCTAGATGTACCAAAGGAATAAAGTTGTCTCTATTATCAGAGTTGAAAACAAAAATAGGGTACAAGCGCAAATGAAGGATTTGTAGCATCCCATTTGGATCAAAGTGGTCTTGAGTGGCTAAGTAGTGCTTCACAGTGAATCACTCAATGAGGTAAAGTGTGTTATTTAAAAATAGAAAAATACATGGATAGCAAAAGATACTAGTAAAGGTGGCATAAAGAAACATTTCAAAATGTTGAAATGTCAATCAATAATAATGGTATTGCAAGGTCAGTCTGGTAAAGGAAATGGGGAGTGTCTAATTAGATTGCAGTGCTAATGTTCAGTTGGAGTAGTGCATATTACAACACAATGAATATTGAGAATTATAGCCAGAATATGTTGGGATGGGTTTTCTCTACATGAAGAAAGCAGTTGTGCGATGGAAACACTAGTGAACCTAGTGTTTGGAGATGCAAGATGGTCGAGTGGGGCTTGGATGGAAGGTTTAGAATAAGGTCCATTAGTGCACAATTGAGCAGAATGAAAGTGCACATGGCAGCGAGGTTCTACACGAATTCAAGTACAATCATCTACAACAACAAATCTAAATAAATAAATAAAGTTGAAATAAATATGCATTGGAGTGCATGATATAATTTATGCATGATGCATACAATAAAGATAGAATGCATGTGATAAAATAGGCATGAAAGATCTTGGTGCATACTTATGTGCATTTGTGCATGTAGACATGCATGAACATGTTGGTGGCATGAGTATAGACTAAGAGTAGTTTGTTGATATATATGTGTGAAATAATGATGCTATGATATTTGAATAAAACTAATGATGGATTGGGTATCTAGGAAAAATATAGTATGATGATATTGTTGTTTATGGTATCCATCTATATGAAGACAAATGAGTATGGTGGGAATGATGATCAAGAGGTTGGTAAAGGGAGCATGTGAGCTTCTACAAAGTACCAGTTGATCATGTAGCATCAAGTAAATTGATGGCATCCATGCAGGTATGCATTTGGGGTTATTGTGATGTATAAATGTTGAAGGGAATTGAGGTAAGAATTCCCTCAGTCGAATCTCAATATTTGAATTAATGTAAAGGAAAGAGGCCTTGAATATGCAAATATTATGTGTTGCTTGAATGCATTTATGAGAAATTTAATTGCATATTGTGTTATGTTGGTTATGATATCATAACCAAGTTAAGTCAGTAGACACTACTCCTATTGTAGCAATGAATTTCATTAGAGATGGTCATGTGTGAGGTCGTAATGGGATTGGATATGGAAAGGTAATAGTTTCATCCAAGTGCATAATGGTTTTCCCCTATATAACCGAGGTTTGGACTGCAACTTTTTTTCTTGCACTAAATAACACTAAGGGATGATGTTCCTAGTGATGTGTATGGGTTGAAGAGGAAGGTACCCAAATGATCATATGGGTTGTGGGGAAGAGTTTGGATGATGTATTGAGACGTGGACCATATATTCCAACTCACACGGTGGAATACATGACATGAAAATATGGTATTCAAGAGTCAATGCAAAGATGCAATGTGTAGATGTAGCCATGATTATTGGCATATTGGTTTTTATTTATGAGTAAAGTTTGATTGCATTATGAAAATTTGGGTGTGTTGACAATGCATGTACAGTGAATGATAGTTTCATTCTAGATAATATGATGAATGATTGAATTCCATATTTAATGTGAAAAATGAATGAGAATGATTCGATTGATGGTAAATTATAATTCTGAGATCATTTCACGAACTACTGAAAATGTGCATGAGTGCTAACAATCTTGTTTGGCTGCAAGAAATTTGAGGAAATTGCAAGTAGAGTGGTATTGGGTATGGAAATTATTTAATCCCATAATGAAGACTAATATATACAACTACAAGAGACAAACATAATGAGCAAAAAAAAATCTCATGCTTGGGAATATTTATTTCCCTGTATAAACAAAATTGGGAAATTAATAATTGAAATTTTTTATAATATGCTAACAATTAGTTTGGTTGCATGGAAATTGCGAAAATTGGAAGGAAAATGGTCTTGGATATGGCAGGGATGTAATCTCATAAGGAAGACTGATATATGCTTCTACAAGAGCCAAACAACTATTAGCAGAAAACTCATGTTTGGGAAATTATATTTTCCTGTGTAAGATAAATTTGAAAAATTATAAATGAAGATTGTATGATAATGTATCATATTGATTGTATGCATACGATGCATATGAGTTTATTTCCACATGTTACAAATTGCTAGTGGAAGTATAGCAACAAGTTGGAATTTTTCTGCATAAGAACACCTTGGAAAATGATGGATCACTTGAGGAACTATATAACAGTGACATGGGTGCTTGAACCTAGAGGGTGAGTACAACAACAAGAAGCAAGTTATCAGGTTGTAGAAGAACCAGGTTGTCAGGCCTAAAGAGTGAATTCTTGTGTGAGTTGTACTGTCGAAGAACCAGGTTGTCAGGCCTGAAGATTGAACTCATGCGTGAGTTTCATTGTTGTAGCAAGGTTGTTGTTGGTTATTTTCCGGTAGTTCTTCCTAGCAGTGAGTCCCTTGAGTTCCCAGTAGTGATATTCCCAATGCCCTGTGCCAGAGAGATCTTTGATGGAATGAAGACAATGAAGGGGGCACATTCCTTGAGTCAACCCTGATAAACGAATGGTACATTCCTTAGGTCAGGCCTAATAAATGAATGATATATTCCTTGGCTTGGGAAGGTCAAGAGGAAGAGAGATGATGGAAATCAGGATAGTTGTAGGAGAATGTCAGTGGCTTATGTATATGTTTTGGTCCATGGTGCCTTTTTATCTATGTTTTGGGGTCGAAGCGCCTATGTATTTATGATTTATGGGGGCCAAAGCACCTATGTATTTATGGTATTCGGGCCGGAGTGCCTATGTATTTGTGGTATTGGGATTAAATTTCCTATGTATTTATATTTATGCTAGAATGCCTCTATGATATTAGGTCGGAGAGCCTATATGTTGATTAATGGTTGGGGAGCCGAAATTGTAAAATGAAATTACACCCATTGGATGTTGTGCACTGAGGAAAGTGCAAACATAAGGGGGAGGGGAATGTAACATCCTCGGTTTTAACCCTCACAAATTATAATATAATTGTATAAAGGTGAATTAGGTTGGTGAGCCGATGTGTTAGGGCGAAGAGCCCATATTGATGTAATGCGGTCGGGGGCCGAATTGCATATTATGAACATCAAAATAATTAATAAAAAGTAATAATCGTTGGTTGTGATACAAAAGAGATGAAGAACAATGGGGGGCTATGATTCCAYAAGAGAGATGGGTCCAACGGGGAATTATTAATGGGTATTAATCCAACCCACATTCTTGAAATCATATTATCTTTGTGTATAACCTTCTATTTATTGTTGAGTGTTCCCAAAGCCAATCATTTAACTTAWGTAAGAGGGTGGGGGTGATAGGTCACATCCCATAGTTATTGGGGAGCATGGGCTGAAGTACAATCATCCTTGAGAAGAGTGTGAGACAAGCAAGCATGGAAGAAGATGAAATTTGAGTAGGAAAGAGGACAATCTTTTACATACATATTTTTGGCAGCAAGAAGGGAGCAAAGTGTTGGGAAGATCACCAACCATATTGTGCTTGAAGACAACCATTGTTTGGCTATCGTTATGCTAAAAACTAGGCTTGTGTTCCTGCAAAATGGGTTGTAAGGTTGTAGTGTGTTTTCCTATTGAGGAAACGACTCAAGAGCCTTGTAAGGGATGCTATGAGAAATCTTGAAGCAACTGAGAGTTCCTAATGTCCCCAGCTAATATATTCTTGGTCAACCAAGTGCACTAGGGGCCTTGATAAATGAATGGTACAACCCGAAGGGCTGTGAGAATTGAAGGGGGTACATTCCTTGCGTAGTACATGTTGTGGGGAAAAGAGAGCAATGGAGGATTGGAAATGTTCTCAGAGTAGAACCTGGGTTTTGGGGCTATTGTCTGTGTGGAGTGGACAGCCAGTGAGCTGGATCTCCTTGTGGACTCGTAGCTTTAGCTCGAGGGTGGTCTATTGTTGAGAAAAAATGAACAACAATCCCTATGGTTGGGAGGTTCATCCTTCATATGCAGCTAGTTAGATAATTATTAACATATAAGTGCTTCTATTTTGTTCTTATGTTATTCTGTTGTGTAAATAGTTTATATGAATGTTGTGTGTTTGTTGTTTCCTTGAACAATTGTGTTCATGTTTTAATATATGTTGTTAAATGCATTTAGAACTTTGGTATCAGTCAAATGGTTAAATATGTGTGTGATTTGTAGTTGGTAAGCTACAGGAATTTAATTAAGTAGAAAATATTAATTTTAATGTGTATTTTGCATGTAATGTTGCTTAGATGGAGGCTAGATACATCACAATCCTTAATAGTGTGTTTATATTTCATAGTTGTAGACTACGCACCCCTATAGTCAATGGTTTAAAAATGTGAAGAGGACACCATCTTCCTCCATGGATAACTAATGCACTTTGACTTTTTTGTGTTAGTATAAAGAAGTATGTAGGCTTCAAATTAACTAACAATATTTTAATAGGAAAGAAGAAATTATTTATTATTCGATGGAAAGGTGATAAAACATGAAATGTATCAATTGAGGAGAATCTTTTAATTGTAGACTCCATTCCTTCTCACAGGGTTGGGGGGGTTCTTGCATTCATCTAGTAGAGTCGAGTCTTTGATGTGGTAACAACTTAGCAATAATTCCCCTTATGCAATGGCACTTTGGAGGGGAAATTGGACATGAAACACAAAAATATGTGGGTGGAAGCAATCGTCTTCTTCATACCTTATAGAAAAATTTCAACAACATAATCATAACACCATGTGTACCTTATAGAAAAAATTCAACAACATAATCCTAACACCATAAGCTATGTAATATGCATGGAGGAGGCTTAAGATTTATAGGCCAATGCTAAGAAATAAGGACAAGTCCCAATGTGAATGTTTCAGATTTAGTCATGGGCACGTAGGTGACTAATTAAACCACAAGGATGGTCAAGTACCCTTCCATTAATGAAGAAGGGATTCTTGGTATGGCCATATACTCACTCATCGAGCTCATGAGGCAAATTGAGGCATCAATGCATCGTGAAAGTGCTCAAATCATGTAGCTAGAGGCATCATGTGGGTATCAAAATAATCCCAACACTAATTGTGCAATTAATGAAAGAACTATCATGCAACCCATGTGATGGTTACACAAGTATCAAGGAAAAATCCTGTAACCCATGTAACAAGTATCAACCTCAAGTTTGAGTCTTATTTGAGGTATGTAATTGACCTATACTAGATGCAGTGGATGTATTAAGTGTGGTTAATGCTAATTTATGATGTCTTCAATTAGAATTAAGTGTTAAATTTATGATGTTTTTGATTAAAATTATGTATGAGATGTACTGGATATATTAAGTGTGGTTAATGCTAATTTATGATGTATTTGATTAAAATTGTGTACTAGATGTAGTGATGTATTAAGTGTGGTTAATGCTAATTTATGATGTCTTCAACTAGTATTAAGTGTGATTAATGATAATTTATGATATCTTTGATTAAAATTGTGTAAATATATTAAGCACACAAAATTGGTGTGATAATGATCTTAGGAAAACTTTAAAAGATATCATTTTACTAAAAATAGCTTAGGTATAAGGGAGACTTTAAAATATGTAATTTTACTAAAAGTAATCTGAATATAAGGGAGATATGTGTAAGGTGGTTAATACCAAATAAAGCTTAACAAACAATTATAATACTAATATGTTTCTATAAACACATGTAAAATGATACATAAGAAAATAATTTAGTAATTCTCATGACTTAGATCTTCTCATTACTTTTTCATAATATATGAAAGAGACACAAAATTTTTTATATAATATAAACAAATTTTCACACAATATAGATACTATCTTTATTATGTGAAAATCTCATATCTATCTTTCTTTTGGAGAAAGAGACATACAACATATTTGTATATAAATAAAAATGTTACTATATAGATAGTTTATATAAAAGAAAGATAAAAAGTAATACTAAATTTACAAGTCAAAAATACTACTATTTAGAGAAATTTTTATAATACTATTATATATATAAATATAAATATAAATAAAAAGTGATATTATATTTACAAGTTAAAAATAATAATATATAGATAATTTATATAAAAAAAAAATGATAAAAAGTAATACTATAATTACAAGTTAAAAATACTACTCTATATAGATAATTTAATATAGAGAAATTTTTATAATACTATTATATATATAAATATAAATATAAATAAAAAGTGATATTATATTTACAAGTTAAAAATACTAATATATAAATAATTTATATAAAAAGAAAGATAAAAAGTAATACTATAATTACAAGTTAAAAATACTATTCTATATCAAATTGAGAAAAACATTTTGATCTCAATACCCGACCTGCTGCAGCCCTAGCCGCTGGCTCAGCTCTGCGCCCCTGGCCGCAGGTCAGCACCTTCCTCGCTGCTTCAGAAGATTCCACAGACGAAGCCCTATCAGATCGGAGATCTTGGTCATTCGGGAGCAACCCTGCGCAACCAGCGAATGTAGAGCCCCAGCAGAGACTCTCCAATGGAATCCAGCGGGGGTTCTGCCCCTCCTCTCAGTCTGCCTCCGGAGATCTCTGCATTCAAAGCATTGATTGTCGCTTCCTCAAAGCGCCCTCTCACGACTAGCCAGCAGAAGTTCGTCAAGAAATTAGACTCGATCCCCATGGTAGCTCTTCCTGAAGAAGAAACATGCAAAGTTGCGCTGAATCTCGCTGAGAGAGGGTTAATAGGCCAGTTCACGGGCCTCTGGCCGTCCCCAAAATCGATAGAGGACTGGACCCAAAGAAACTGGTCACCCTTGATTAAAGAGGGGGTCAAGAGTTATTTTGTGGGCAAAGGGTTCTTCATATTCGTCTTCGAAAACCCGGATGACAGAAACCTAATCTTCAGAAACGACCCTTATTTCATGGGTCCACAAGGCCTGTACTTAAACAAATGGTCTCCCGACTTTGATCCCTCCCAGGATGTACCTTCTGCTGTCCTGGTGTGGGTGTGTCTCCCTCATCTGCCTCTTCACTGTTGGAATCAAAAAACCTTCCATATCATTGGCAATGCGCTTGGAAAATACATAGATCAAGCTGCAAGGAAAGATCAGTTTTCATGCGCTCGAATCTGCGTAGAAGTCGACCTAGAAGAGGGTTTGCCTGAAGCAATCAAGCTCACCGTTGCTGGGTGGACTCACATCCAGGAACTAGATTACGAACAGCTTCCTTTCAAATGCAGACACTGCCATGGTCATGGACACTTCGCAAAGCACTGCAAGAAAAAAGCAGAGGAGCAAGCAGACAACACAAATGAGGATCAATGGACAGTAGTACACAAAAATGCCCATCAAAAAAAGGGAAATGGCAAAAGGCATACCGCAGGAGCCCCAGGCAGCTCCAAGAACAACCGAGAAAAGGATGCAATACCGAAGGAATTAGAAAACACTCAGAACAATCCAGCCGGAATGACTCAGGAAAATCAGGTACAAACATAAGCCCCTCCACTTAACAAAGAAGGGGGAGCAGCTATGCAGGTAGAGGCCTCACAAGATAGCCCTCCCAACCCTTCTTATGCTGAAATAACCAGGAAAAAACAAGTGGACAGCTCGGGTTCTTCGGAGGATGAAACCTTTGAGCGTCCCTCCAAAAGAGCAGGCAGGAAATCCCGCAAAGAATTAAGGGAAGAGGAAGAAGAGAGGCTCAAAGTACAAGGAAGCCAATCCACCATAGAAATGTCCATCGGCAGAAACACCAGATCAAGGCCTACAAAGGGAGGCCCTTCTCCCCTCTCTTAATTCAATCATGAATCTCACCTCTTGGAACTGCAGAGGACTAGGGAACGCCTCCAAAGCTGAAGCAGTCATGGACCTTCAAAAAATTGAACCTTCAGACATCCTCATGCTCCAAGAGACAAAGATAGAAGACCGAATGCTTCTAGACATCAGCAAATCAAAGTGGAAGAAGAGTGCTGGCAAAGCAGTAAGTTCAAGGGGCTCTTCCGGAGGGCTGGAAACTCTTTGGTCAGAAGATGCATTTTTGCTTAACAAATCTCATGAAACCCAACATTGGATCTTCACGGAGCTGACACATTGTGCAAGTAAGCTGACTATCTCCTTATTTAATCTTTATGTCCCTGTCATTTACTCCGAAAAATGAGAATGTTGGGCCTCACTCTCAGCATTTCTAGAACAGCATAACCCAAGTAACATTATCCTAGCCGGTGATCTCAATATAGTTCTGAAATCAAAAGAGAAAAGGGGTGGCTCCAATAGTAGAGACCCGATGCTAACCTTTGTGGAAGCACTTCAGCAGCAATGGGATCTTTTAGACTTCAGTCCCATTCGCGGCCTCTACACTTGGTCCAATAATAGAACTGAGACAGAGCATATTTCTGCTCGACTGGATCGATTTCTGGTTCAAGGCTCCCTCATTATGGACAAAAAGATAATCAAAACAAAAATATTACCCAAGCTGACTTCTGATCATAAGCCGATCCAGCTGCTCTTTGAGGATGAAGAAGACCTAGGGCCCCTACCTTTCCGTTTCAGCCCCTTATGGATAGAGAGAGAAGGCTTTTACGAAACTGTAAAAGAAGTTTGGGCTAAATCATTCTCAGGATCCTCAAGCTTCGTGTGGGAACAAAAATTGAAGGCCACAAAACAAGCACTGAAGGAGTGGATAAAGAACCCAGCCCCTACTCCATTCAACACAAGGAAAGAAGCAATGTATACTTTGGAGACCTTGCAAACAGATATGGAAAGCAAAGAGATTACAGCGGACCTTTTGGAACAAGAAATAAAAGTTCAATCCTCAACATATCGAGCCTTCCGTAATGAGGAAGAATACTGGAGAATCAAATCCAGGAGTCTGTGGTTAAAGGCAGGGGATCGGAACACCTCCTTCTTCCACAGACAATATAGAGCTCGGCTGTCAAGGAATCACATCTCAGAAATAAAGACAACAGAGGGCCAGATCAGCAAAGGATTCACCCAAATCAAAGCTGCAGCGGATAGCCACTTCAGAAATCTGTTTAGTGAGGGAACCCAGGCCACCGAAGGAGAAATCGCAGAATTCCTCGCCAATATTCCTCATCTAGTCAGACCTGAAAACAACAATGCTCTCACCAGCGAGGTAACAGAGGAGGAAATCATCAAAGTCATTTGGTCCATGGGCTCAGATAAGGCTCCGGGCCTAGACGGATTCACCATTCATTTCTATAAAGTCTGCTGGAACATTATCAAAAGAGACCTCCAAAAAATGATAAAGGGGTTTATGAGAAAAGCCAAGATCGGTGGAGGAACCAACTCCACTTATCTAGCATTAATTCCCAAGGATTCAAATTCAGAAACATTTGCCAGATTCAGACCCATTTCACTTTGTAATGCATCCTATAATATTCTGGCCAAACTGTTAGCAAGCAGGATCAAGCCTATGCTCAAGAGGCTGATCTCCAGTCCTCAAGGAGGCTTCGTGGAAGGCAGAAACATTCTTGATAATGTCATTCAAGTACAGGAGACACTTCACTCTAGAAAAAAGCGAAAAGAGAAAGGTATGCTGATTAAATTAGATATGGCAAACGCGTTTGACAGAGTCAATCATTCTTTTCTCATCAAGGTCCTCCTTTCCTTCGACTTCTCACCACATTTTGTTCAGCTTATAAATGCCTTCATTGATAACCCTTGGATCGCTCCCCTTGTCAATGGTCGTCCCTCTAAATTTTTCCAAGCCCGGAGAGGCATCAGGCAGGGCTGCCCCCTCTCTCCCTTCCTGTATATCTTAATGGCAGACACTCTCAGCAGAAAAATATCAGCGGAAAGGATAGTTGGCTCTCTTCCTGGTCTAAAATCCTCCACAGATGTTGTTCCTCTGAACCATGCTCTCGTTGCAGATGATTCACTTCTCCTCGGAGGTGCGTCCCCCAGAATAGACAAAGTCTTTGATTCGGTCCTAAAAAGCTACTGCAGAGTCTCTGGAGCCCTTATCAATGAGAGAAAGAGTGAAATCTACAGTTGGAACACAGGACAGCAAGAGCTCAATAATATCATGAATATCCTGGGATTCAGAGGACATGTCAGCTGGGAACAGATAAAATATCTCGGCCTCCCTATAACAAATGGAACCAACAGAAGGTCGCTTTGGTCGGACATCATTTGAAAAATCAAAACAAAGATTGCAGCATGGGGCGGTTATTGGTTAACCAACGCAGGCAAAGTCATTTTAATTAAGTCACAGCTGGCCGCGCTCCCAATTTACCAATCTGCATTCTTATTTGCTCCCAGAAACGTTATGGATCAAATTTCAAAATTATTACGGGATTTTCTTTGGCAAGGAGGGAAAGGAAACGAAAATAAAATGCATTTAGCAAGCTGGAACCTGGTCCGACGTCCGTTAGCAGAGGGGGGCCTTCAAATCCGAGATCCCTCCCTTGTTAATCTAGCGATGGGAGGAAAATTACTCTGGCAAATGGCTCATGAGCCCAATCACCCGACCAACAATACTCTTTTATCCAAATACGCCTGAAACACGTCCTATCGAAAACTGCAATTCGATTCTTCAGTCAACAGCTCGCATGTCTGGAAGCTATGTTGCAAAAGTAGCACGTTTTTCAACAACTCTCTGTACAGAGTGTTGGGTAATGGTAAGCGCATATACATGTGGCAGGACAAAATAATGGGGAGCGACCCATTGGAGGTGAATCAAGACATAGCTGACATCAGAGAATGGTTAACTCGTGCAGGCAAAATCAGACTTTATGATCTCTCGATGTGGGACTGTCGGGGAGATTGGGCCGGTTGGGATCTCAACGGCATTCCAGAGTGGCTAACTTCGCAAAAAAATATTCTTGTTGAATTGTTGGAAGGCTCCACACCTGAAAATCGCCACATGAGGAACAGCTGGGCCTGGGGACTGTTAGGCACTTACACCACAGCAGCTGGATACAAAGCTCTTCAGATTTCAAAGGACAACAATCACCCCCCGGCCTTCTGGAAGTCAGTTTGGGACAATCTAGCTCTCCCTAAAGTTAATTTCTTTTTTTGGATGCTGGTGCAAAATAAACTACTTACAGGAGACAATCTTGAGAAAAGGAATATTGCAGGGCCTCATAGGTGCGAGCTATGCAGATGCAACCTTGAAACAGCCCAACACTTATTCCTGGAATGCAATTTCGCCAAGGAAGCCTGGAGGCTTTCTCTTCTGGACCTGCAGATTCCAGCCTTCCCTCATAGCACTGTTGCTGCTTTGTTTGCCTCTTGGAACAATATCTATCCTCATGGCATTCCAACCAAATCCTTCTGGCGAAAAATTTGGACAACAGTTCCCAAATTCGTTTGCTGACAGCTATGGTTGGCTCGTAACGACCAGATTTTTAATGGAAATACTCGCTCCCCTTTTCAGGTTGCAGTCAAAGCTAAAGCACTCCTCTTGGAAACAGCCCAACAACAGTACCTCGACGAAGATCCGCTGCTTCGTCCCGAAGAAAGGAGATGGCTTAGCTCGCTGGAGCCCTCTCCTCACAAGCTTCTCCTCACCCCTCACACAGCAAATCCGGAGTGGAGAATAAGAGAATCCGAGGAGGGTTTCACAAACTGGTGGAAAACCAAAAACCTCATCACAATTTTTTTTGATGGGGCCTCCAAAGGAAATCTCGGGATCGCTGGCGCTGGAGGAGTCATTTACTCTCCAGACGGGATCTTAAGAGACAGCTTCTGCTGGGGTCTCGGCCAAAAGACCAACAACCAGGCAAAGATTCTTGGCCTTCTCAAAGCTTGCCTAATAGCACGAGAAAAGGGAGATAAAGACCTCCAAGTCTTTGGAGATTC
>ML828940.1:29711-41596 GCA_009831015.1 Picea engelmannii
TTTTATTTTTATTTCTATGCTCATAGTTTCATTTAGTTTTTGTTTAGTTCTTGTTAATAGCTTTATTGTTTTCTTTCTAACCTTTTACCATACAACTGTCATGCCTAGCAGAGCCCAACTGGGCATGTAAGCACTCACTTTTTTCTCACACAGCGACGAGAAGAGTGCAAACAACAGGTAAACCCTAACAACTAAATCAATGCAGTATTCACCCAGATTTAGTATATTCAAGCACTAAGCACATTCACATAGGTTAGATCTAACATTCATTAATATTATTCAACACTAATCTTATCATATCAGATTCATCTAAGCATACATCATTGCACTAAGCATTAATCATATGAACAATGAAACAACAAAGCAACCATAACACAGGATATACATGGCTTACCCCCAGCCCGGGGCTACGTCCACCAACTCTTCTTCTCTTTTATCTTCTACATGCACATAGCCATAAGATCCTACTCCGCAAAGGACATGATATCTACATGCACTTCGATACATCCTCCTTCCCTGAGCTAGATTACAACACAAAGCCTTTACATAGTCTCTTACAGTCACTTGCACTTAGCTCTCTCTATAAGTTCTCAACATAGCATGCACAAAGCATTTACAATTTGCACTCAACACTTTGGCTAGGTACCAGGCCCCCCTTTTTCTCTTACATCGCCTAGACTTCTATTTATACATTACAAAAAGGGCCTAAACATGGGTAAACCCATGGGACGACATCCCCATACTCGTTACATAAGCCCAAAACCCAAAAATCCCTAAACAAGGGGTTGAGATCTTGCGATCTTCGCTTTGACTTGCACTCCACCTTCGATAGCCTGTCGAAGTCCCAAAATAGGTCAAACATGACCAATGATCCTTAAAACTTGGTCAAGGGCCAACAATTCTTAACGGAGTTCCTAGATTGACAACCGAGGAGGACCCCAAAGGATATGAAGATCAACGGTCCTCGTTACTTTTTCAATTCGGCGTTCAGGAGTTTTGGAGGTGAAACACCTTTGTTCTCCTGAAGCGATCAACGTCAGACTGAACTCAGCATAGATCTAATGGTCAGGGAGATTCCTGAGTGTCCTTGGATATACGACCCACGTAGATGCATGATCGATAAGTGGATCGGGGTTTAACGTGGGGACGAGTCCCTTGGTAATGGGTAAATGACCGCCAACTATTGATCGATCGTCAAGCCACCGACTCAACATATCATCTTTGATGCAATTTGGTCTTTGCAATACTTAATTCCCTAGAGCTCTGGAGTCCTGAACACTTAGCTCCCTCAGGACTTAACCTAGGGTTCCTAGGCCTTGGTTATATGGATATTTTTCAAGCCCCAAAGGCTACAATCATACCTCTTGGCTAAGATTTAATTAAGGTAGCAACACCCAAGAGCCTAGAAGCCATAATGTCTTAGTTCCTTTCGGCTAGCGCAGGGTTCCCAGACCTTGGTCATATGGACCCTCTAATGAGTCTCGGGCTATAACTTTGACTTTTAGCCAATATTTGGTTAAGGCCGTGGGCATGAGCCTGTGGTCTCTTAGGCTACTAGTTTGAAGGAAGCACCCTCTACTCACAGAACTTAGGTTCTAACATAGGGAAATACACCTTCGAAGGATCAACAAAACTGTAGCAGTCCCATGGAGTCTTCCCCGACTCTAGTACTATGAAGTTGATCCCAGGGAAGAATACCTTGAATATTTCCAAACCAGCCCAAAGGCCATACAGGTCATCTTATAACCATTTGAGGGCAACCGTTTATAGAAGAACACTAAGAATTTTCATTATGAATAAAAGAATACAAATCTTAGTCACAAACATAGACATTCAAATCAGACATTCCAATTTAAATGCACAGGGAATAGGAAGTACTTATCTATTACAATATACAAACAACCAACTAACTGTGGGTGTTCACCTTTCCACCCAGCCATAGGCTTAGAGGCATTCACTCTTAGCACTCTCACCACCCTCGTGTGAAGCCATGATATCACCAAGGAAATTTATGTCATTTCATAGAGATCCTCTCTTTTTCACATCAAAACCTGCAAGGTTTATTAGATGCTTCCTCAACATCAAACTCGCGGTCTTTCTCTTTTCCTCTGCATATCCCAGGTCGCGCGTTCCCCTATGTGCATGCACTCTTATCTGGTGTCTCTCCGACTCTCTGCAAAGCCTCCCACGCTCTTTCTACCTTGTGTGTCTTCCCTTGTCTCTAATTTCTGTATATCATTTTCAAGGATGGTTCTCTACCTATCTTGTTCTCTCTGTCAGAAGGAAACTCAGGTCATCCTGGTTTGCCAAACCCTGCGGTACTTTGGGCTCACATTCTTCAGTCATACCATGCTTCCATTCATGGGGGTGGTTGATTATCCAACCAAAATTCCTTCCTTCATTAACTGATTCCTCTCCTTGGGACCCGGATGAGGCTTATTATCTCAGCAAAGGGAATTTTGGTCATTTGAACTAACGAACCCTCTCCACAGTTTCCTCATTCTTTCCTCTAGTGATATCATGGCTAGTACTTCAAGGATTTACCCCCATAGTTATTCATTGGCAATATAAATAATTCATTTACATTATTCCCATGCCATATCATGGTGATCATGGTTAATTATTAATTACAAGCTCGGGGAAACAAGGGTATTACAATCCCCTCCCCCTTACCAGGAACACTGCCCTCGAAGTTCTTTCTCAGTAACACCTGTCATGCATTTCTCATTTAGCTACTTCAAAAGTATTGATCCTCTTTCTTGGTAAGGTCCTTTTCAAACTCTTGGCCTTCGTCACCTGTCTTCAATAATCTTGGACAACAAGCATATTAATCACAACTTTCATGCGTAAACATTTAACTATTGCATAAAATTCAAGAAAATTTCATAACTTATCACAATACTCATTTGTGCAGTTCGAGGATTCATATCCACATGGCTTTATTTTTTTTCTTGGCTCACTATTTTTCCTAGACATATCCATTGTGTGCGTGATCCCCATCAATAGTTTATAAGAATTATCAAAGTCTCCTCTTCCTTGCGGTCACTCACCTTCCAGGCCTAGGCTCATGCATCCCCTTCTCTGCTTTACATTTCCAAGGATTTATCGCTCAAGAATAATTTCAGAGACTTCATTGATCCTTATAGCCGAGGTGTCCCTCAGACTTTCTCTGTCGAGGCGTCCCTACGGTTTGTGTTGCCACAACAAAACATATTCTAGGTGACCATGGTTTACCACGGGGTTCTCATGTCTCCAAAATAGCATATTTCATGCTCTATGGCCTGATAGCCTTCATCTGTCCTTCCTAGACATATATTTTTCATCTCACCTGTATCACAGGTATACAAAATTATGAGAAATTATCATCAATTTCAAATTCAGAATGTTCTTGCAAATTTGTTACCCACAGATTTCCACATTCCGCATTTATTTTCAGATCTGTTCCGGACAAGAACCAGATTCATAAGTATGGGAATTTCCTTCCCATAGAAGTTTAGCTCAACAGACAATTGGTCTTCTTTATGGGCCTACAAGACTTCCATATCCAATACCCCCCACCCCCTTTTTTTTTCTCCTGCAACTTCAACATTCCTCAGCTAAACAAATTGTTAGTTTTCATGCAAATTATATTTTCAAACGATGCATACTGACAGTCCAAGTCATTTTCATATATTCAAGGGTACAAAGAAAAAGGGAAGTATTATTATTTATGTAAGCATCCCTTCAACATACTAAATTTTCCAAATGCAATTCAAATATTAAATGACTTTAATCAATGTGCCAATATTCATGGCCACATTCGTACCCAATGCACCCTTGCATTGATTTTCAAGCTGCCACACTTGGTGACAACCACTCTGCTATGGTGTGTTGGAGTTTAACCAAACTCTTCACTATATGTCTTATTCCTTCTTGTTCACTCTTACAAAAGGACTATGCTTCCTGCTATAGGATAATCATGATACCAAATCAACACACACAAAACTAAATGTTTCTATTGAATGCACCCAAGCATTCTTCCTTCATTAGCAACCAGGGTGCCAACACTCATGGCCACTGAGCTTTTGTTTTCTTTAATGCCCACATAATGTGAGTAAAATATTGAAAGGTCCTCCTTCCTCAATGGAAAATCCATTTTCTTCCTTTTATGCAAACATACATTTCCTCAAAACAATTCCATGCAATGTGATAATGATGAGCACCTTTATTCCCCAATCTCCCTAGATTGGTCATTGTACCCATGGCACTCTTTACTTGTGCATTTTATTGCAAGGATTATAACTCATCCTTGAATGACATAGAATTCCTCTCTCTATTACTCATATTCTTCTTTCATGAATCTTACCCTACTTGGGTAGAAATGGCATACACCAACCACTCAAAATTATTTGCATATCATTAGGATAATGAAATATTTTCAGAAGGGATTCATACCAATTCCCTTCATACCTTATGCCACATAGGTGTGGACATTTTGATACTTGGTCTGGCTGCTAGCACTCTCTCTGATATTACCTTATCAATGATGCTTTATGGGGACTTTTAAAGTCCCTTCAAAAATATTTTAACAACATTCTCATTGTTATCCTTTGCATGAGGTTGTTCATCATTGGGAAATTGTCTTTCTCAACAATTCCAATTCTATTCTACACATGATATACTTCATAAATATGTTAGTCGTCATGTAAAATAAAAATGAAAGTATCATAGCTTTTAAATCAATAAAATAGTTTTCAGATATGTCCTAGCATATCTCTATGCACCTCATCACATTATGCTTAATGCTTCCATGAGTGCAACACAAGAAATTCTCAACTGTTTCCATAGTCATACAATCATCATCATTATGGTGTCAAAACATTTTCTTTCATAAACATACCAACTTTCTCATCCCAGAGGAAACATAATACACACCAAGAAAAGGATTGAGGGCTCTCCCCTTCTTCTAACTCTATCTACACATCCTGGGACCTTCAATCCAACTGGGTTATTTTCCAAGGCCTCATTACCTTTGTTTAATATGGCTTCAACCAAGCCTATTCATCCAAACTTACTTATTCTCCTTTCTCCACCTGTACTTGTTTCCACAACTGTTCTTTAAGCCTACGACTTTTTTAAACAATCCAGAGTTCTTAGGGTGAGAAAAGTGTTCCTCCTTTTCTCCTTCCTCATTTTTGCAATCTACTTCTTATTGTGATATTCCTGCTCTTTTCCTTGAGAAACCTCAGTTAGGATTTACCCTAACGCTTAGGATACATCATCATGCTTTAATAGAAAACCTTTTGTTCATAATGAGCCAGGACCCTGTGCACGCTGCACATTGCCAGTCAATTATTAGAATTGTATATACTCGTGGGTTAATTTTCCACTCATATATTTTGCTTTAGAATGTGATCCAAGATTCTTATATAAATAGGCTTGTAGCCCACTTCTCAATTCTCAACAGTCATTAAGGCGGTGACTCCATTCTCCTGAGAGAGTCTTCACACATTTCTTCCACAGGGAACTCCTTTAGCATGCAAATTCCTTATTTCATATACTTCTCTATCTATGATGGACTCACCCTTGAGTTAGCTTCGGTTGTTTACCAAATATTCCATAACGAATATAAACATGCATCTTTGTTATGCATCCATATTATTTGTCCACACATATTCCTTGTTTTACTAACTTACACCCATGATGCATTTAACCACATGCATAGTCATAAATCATGTAACTTATGATTGTTCACAATTGTTCTCATGCAGTCCTCAAAGGATTAATCTTGTTGCCTTTTTTCACGACAACAGAGCATCGTTGTCCATTTACTCTTTCATTTGTTTATATTAGCCTTTCTTGAGGGAATGGAACACATTCCCCTCAAGCTGTCATTCAAAAACATCTTTCATGACTCTTCAGAATAGAGTTGGTCATGCATCCATGGTATTCATTAAATCTTGGCAAGTGTAATTCTTGCCTTACATATCACTGATCAAGGCAGCCATATTGTGTCTTTAGTATACATATATTCTTACATCATACATGTGCGTCACTTGTACATTTAATATCATTCATACCTAGTTGGTATTAATATCGGGCTTCATATCAAGAAGCTCCATAATGCATTAAATCCATGCACTCAATCCTATACACACCTAGCCCAAATGTACATCATGCAAGCTCATTGTTTGCACCCTTTCCATGTCATACATGAACATGGACATATCAGACTTCCAAATCCTTTTCCCAAGGATCTTACTGCCATTTTTAGGACAAGTTCCATAGAGATACTCAACACTGAGCTTCCCTCTTGTTTTGGAGCTTGCAGTCATTCACATTCTATCCACATGGAAGCTGAGTCAGACATAGTCATAACTGTGTTCCCTTTATATATGATAACAAATAGAAAAAACACACTCTTTCCTAAAACTCCATAGAATATTACCCAACTTATAAATACAATCTGGGCAATTATAACCTTGCCCAAGGTAACAAAATCAAACCATTTGGATTCCAATTGGTCTTGGTCAGCATACCCTTTCAATCAAGAAAATTATTTTTACTTGCTTACTCGGTTACCCTAGCAACCATTTTCATTCAGGTTGTTAACTCCCCTACTATTATTAGGTCATTATTGACCAATACATCCCAACAACAGGTCTTACACTACCACTAACCATAGGTTTAACTGAGTCTATTGGCATGTTATATTCAGGAAACCGTCATTGTATGCATCACAACATGTTCTCATCTTGCATTTTAATGCCTAGACAAGTACTCATGCCAATACACATTTTGTACAATGATGAGCTCATAATTTGGATTATATATTGATTTCACTTTTTCCCTTTATGGGAATTAGCAACAGTCTCAAAGCAATCCTCTTTATATCACTTAAATAGATTATCCCTGCTGGAGTTTTGAACCATTATTGCTCAAGTAAACTGACCCTACACAATTTCATTAGTCCTCTTGGTCATGAGGATTTATATGGTCTAGTATTTTATACCAACAATCATCATAAATGTCATATGCTCCAACTGCCCATGCTTAGAGGTAGTATTACAAACACCATTTTATTCATTCTTCGGGATTAAGTTTCCCTTGACAAGACCCTGCCATTATCATCCATTCACATTAAGGTATTATCCTAAGTGCTTATCAACACATTCCTACTTCTGTAGGGACATCCATTAATCCAACAAGTCAACAATTCTAATTCTTCTGTTGCTATCATCATGCTAAGATTTATGCTGTAAAAATTTGAAAACAAAAAAAGAGTTCCAATCGATAATCCTTCTCCTCAAGGAGTCAATGCATATAATAAACAATCTCCCAAAGGTAGAGTTACCTTTTAACAGGCTCCTCTCTGCCTTATTAAACTAGTATTACAAATGTTCTCCAATCTATCTAGGCCAGTGTCTAAATCATGCTCTGCTAGATAGGGTAGGGTAGTACGCCCTCTCCCTTGAAGTTTTTATAATAATATTTTTATGTGACTCGTACATGAGCCCAAGCAGGCCAAGTGTTGTTTCCATGCTCTGATACCAATCTCTAACACACTCAACCCCTAAATACCCTTTCTAGGGATGGGCATCAAAAGTTTTCTCGTTCAGATCATCTCAAATCATCAACCCGAGGTCTTCATCCTCTTCTACTCGTCCGTAGCTTTCTAATGATTTCTACCACGCTTAAATATGAGTTATGGTCTACAAGTTATTGCATCTTGAAGCACTTAAGATGTTATTTGTTGGGGTCTTTAGTGTTCAGCGCTAAAATCCCCTTTTCTTACTACATGCATACACCCCGAAGTCCTGAAATCTCTCCACATGGCCTTGGCCTTTCAATGATCGACGTTCATCTTTCTACATTGAACGTCCCTTTTTTCAGTGTTCAACATTAAAATTTCTACATTCTACTTCAACATTCGACAATCGACGATCGATGTTGAACTTCCCTCCACTATATTGCACCCCAAATATTCCAAAGTCCCGAAGTCTTGGAGTCCCGAAGTCCCAATCGCATCACCAACCACATTGGCCAGGAGGGCACGAACCAGAGGCTGACACATGATGAAGGCCATGGGTGACACATGTCCTCATTAGGGGGTGACACATTTCATTCTTTAATATGAAAAATGGTCTGTGATTCGTCCATATCCCGGTGACACATGGAACCTTAGTTGTGGGTCCACGTTACCCTGGATGACATCAGTGAGCCAGGTCAACCCCATACATACAACCTTTTAAATTCTTTCAGATATCATGGTCGAGGTTTATCCATGTATATCCATATATATACGACTCCCATTAGTTCACAAATATGAGCTTCAGATCTTACCAATTCCTCACATCATGAATCCCCCAGAGTGTCAAGTCTCCGAACTAAAGGATCTGGCACCACATGTCCCCTACCTTTCAATGACTGAGATTTTCTTCACTGTTCACGACTTCAGGAGTCTTCATGCCTTGAAGACCCTCGATCAAGTTCCTCTGGAGTGCTGAGTCTCTAGACTATAGGATCTAGTGACACATGTCCTTGATGATGGATGACTGGGATGGGCTATGACCTTTCGATGCTTCGACGAAGTTCCCATTCACCATCAAGTCATAACCTCCCGGATATACTCGATCCATGGACACATGTCCTGGTTGATGGATGGTTAAGAGGGGTTCTTAAAAAAGTCCCCAGATCGACGATGTAACACCTTGTTTCCCCCAGTCTGTAAAAATAACTATATTGCCCAAGAACTATGGCAAACTCAAAGATGTGAATGTTTGATTTGATGGACCTTTGCATAAAAGGTCGATGAATGTAAATTATGTTATGAATATGTGTTGCATGACTGCTGGGAGGGGGATGTGCTAAAAGCGACCATGATGGATAATGAGAGGTGGTGGAAGGGACCTGGAATGGTTGTGTTAATTTCCACCGAGCCAATACTGTACTGGTTTTCACTTGCTCAAAATCCAAAGAAGCTCTCTGACCCTGGAATGGATTTTGTGTCAGATTGGTAGGTGCGGAGGCTCGTCAAGAGTTAATGAGGGGATGGGGGTGAATCGCCCATCCGTAAAAAATCTCAGACCTGACCATGGATTGGGAAACTCGTGCCACACACAATCTTCCAGGGAAAAAGGTTGAAAGAATTGTGTGGTAGAGGGTAGACAGGGAGAGAGAGCGTGCACGATAGGGATCACGGAAGAGAATTGGAGAAACCCTGGAAACACAATGAGTTATGAACATAGGAGAAAGAGAGTAACCTTTGTCCTTGACTTTTGTTGAGCTAGAAGTAGGAGACTAAACCTCAAAGAATCGTGGTCTATCTCAGGGTTGGCTAGTGGTAAATCCATTTGGAGTCACTGGGCCTATGGTTGGGTGGAAACCAACACCCCTCTCAGCAGTTGCACCATGCCTGGTGGATATGATAAGTGTTTTATGCCTTGTATTTTTAATTGAATATCAGGAATTACATGCTCATGTTTATATGCCCATAATGATTTCTGTGTGGAATGATTGCCTGGTGTTTTAGACTGGAAATAATCAATGCATGTGTATACTTACATGCCATAGTTGGTTTCTGTACAAATGATTAAGTCTGGGGCATGAGTTCGCTCCACTGATAATCGTCTTGTTTTCCTTGATTCCCGTAATATTTTGGGAAGACTCCTCGAGAGTACTCTTCCCCAAGAATTACCCCATAAACCTTGGAACCATACCGAACCTTTACCCAAAGACTTGACTAAGATCAGGGACAATTGTCCAAGAACCGCCTGAAGGTTCATGCGATCCAGGTCTGGAAACTTTATGCAAGAAAGAGTAGCTCTCTAGGGTTTCAGAGTCATGGGAGTTTGAAGCTTTGAGAGGTTGAATTTCATGATTCAAGCTCAGAAAGGATAGCGAGTCCAATCATCGAAAGAGAATACCCCATCATTTGGTAGACGAATGGTCGGAATCCTTTCTGAAATACCCCAGATCTATCAAGACCGATGAATCTAGAGGAGGAGTGCAGGTGTTAACACCTCGCCCCTTCTAGCCTTCGAAAGTACTGATGGGATCCAGGACCATAGATCCAAGGATCTATCAGAGCTCTACTGACCATCAATATTAACCTTTGCATAGGCAGGAGAATGGAATCGACAACGTCTTGAAAGTCCTAAAGTATTCAGAACCGTCCATCGGCACAGGACGCATGGCAGTCGGGTAGCATTTTGCTGAATCACAACTTGGAGTGGTCAAGGGTAGGACTGCATGAACTCACAATTCGTGATATCGTGACGTGATTGTGGTTGTTGGATCCAAGATATGGGAGAACCATTGGATCAGAACCTCCACATGGTATCATGTATCGGGGGTTCACAGGTTGAAAGAGTTTCTTTTCGACTACAGAAGTCATGAAGTGCCGAGCATCGAGGGATTGTGAAAACACGTGGCACCTCCGTTAGGTGGGGACCAGTGGTGGATGCTTGTCTCCTAGGAAAGAGTCAACCCATCATTGACTTATCGTGTCTTGAGGATTCACAAAGTAGGAGCACGAGGGCTTAACACTCCAACTCGCGAGGTCGCGAGATGCGAGTAGTGATAGCGTTTAGCCTAACCTACAGTTATATGTAGCAGGCAATAGTGAGGAGGGATCCATACCCGTATCGCATCTCGGGTATCGACATATGGAGAAAGAGGAGTCGAGAGCCTTGACTCTCCAATTTGGGAGTTGCGAAAGGCGCTTGCACTAAGGCCAGGTTGTGGTCATTTAGGGGAGGATAAGGGAAGGGATGGTATGCGCTAGGCCCCATAGAAATTCAGGGATTCTGTCCCTCGAAGAAGAGACAAAAAAAATAAAAATTCTTAGTTGTCATAGTGGGTGTGTGACAGACAACTGAGGAGGATCCCAAAGGATCTGAAGATTAATGATCCTTATTACTTCATCAATTCGGGATTTGGGAGTTTTGGAGGTGAAACACCTTTATTCTCTCGAAGCGGTCAACGTCAGACTGACCTTAACATAGATTTAATGGTCAGGGAGATTCCATAGTGTCCTTAGATCTACGACTCACGTAGCTTCATGAATGGTAAGTAGATCGAAGTTTAACGTGGGGACGAGTCCCTCGATAATGAGTAAATGACCACTAGTTTTTTGTCCACCATTAAGCTACCGAATTGATAGGTCGTCTTTGGTGAAATTTGGTCTTTGCAATACTTAATTTCCCGGAGCTCCAGACTCCCAGAGTCCTAAACACTGAGCTCCCTTAGTACTTAACCTAGGGTTCCTAGGCCTTGGTTATATAGAGCTTTATCAAGCCCCAAGGGCTACAATCATACCTCTTGTATAAGATTTAATTAAGGCTCCAATGCCTTGGAGCCCCAAAGCTAGAATGTCTTATCTCCTTTCGGCTAGCGCATGGTTCCTAGACCTTGGTCATATGGACCCTTTAGTGAGTCTCAAGTTGTAAGTTCAAATCTTAGCCAAGATTTGGTTAAGGTCATGGGAACGAGCTTGTGGTCTCTTAGGCTACTGGTTTGAAGGAATGTTGTGAGGTATTCTACCCTACGGACTAATAAGCTAGGGCTCTAAACTTATACGCAGATCATGACCCTTAAGATTTAACTTTTAACCTTCTACCCAAAGTCTCAACCCCTTTTCTCAGGAAAACACGGGAAGAATGAACTAACCTTTTTATCGGCGGTTGAAGTAGATCCTCCGTTGAGTTGTTATCTCCTTGCTACTGCTGCTCCTTCCACAAAGATTCCTGCAATCAAGACAACACTATGCATGCATGCTACTGATCTACTAGGGGGTTAGAGATAAAACATAAATCAAATAACATAGATGAGACTCATGTATTCAGGACGGGAAAAGTATCTTTTTCATTAATCTCAATATGAACCAACTTACAATGATTTCTGAG
>ML828940.1:69176-101440 GCA_009831015.1 Picea engelmannii
AATGAAACCAGTCCCACTCAATTTGGATACTCTAGCAAGAAGTTATGATTGTTTTACCTGGAACACCTTCTTGAGACTAGTCAATAGGACTAGTCAGATACCCTATCTTACACAAGGTGTATCTACAAATTTATGATGACCCAAAAGCTGAAAGTTTTACCACAGATACCTTACTAATATCTGTAAATGGCCTGTAGAGTTCAGGGTCTGAAACATTACATAAAGTTTTTTATAGCGAAAATTCCGCAATGACTCATTTCAGGATGATTCCAGAACCCTATCTTGTACAGGCTGTATCTCCGAAAGTATAAGGCCTCAGGAGATGAATTTTGAACCCAACGTACCTTGGTCCATCTACGAAATATCCTCAAAGTTATTCCTTATGAAACATTGTAGAAAAAAAGTTATCGCGAAAATTCCATGGTGTCTCAGATGTAGCAGCGAAACCCTAAGACCTTGAGCTCTGATACCATATGTTAAGAACCAAACATCAATATAGCATAGAAAAACCTCAGGAAAAGTACTCAACTCCTTGAAAAAGAGATAATTTCAAATAATAAGCCTCTTCGAGGGGGAAACCTCCTTTTACCCCACTTAAATGTTCAAGTGCAAGATGCTTCAAAATGAAAATGTCTCCTTGGTATATATAGGAGACTAGGAGGTATAATTACAACTAATGGCCTAAATCCGACATAAATAAAATAACATTACTAATATAATATGCCCCAATTAATGGGTAATGAGCCAATATTAGGGTTTAACACTGAGTTGGTGGTTTTCTGGTGCAGGCCCCTCACTATTGTGTCACCTTCGCAACAACTTAGACCCCCCCACGCATTACCGCTTACCGCCTACCCCCCCCTCTGAGCTACACCTTACCGCCTCCCAATACTACCCGTGCTCCTACCCACACCTATCCTCCACTCACCCGACCGAATGCTTGCCCCTCTCCCGCAGTCATAACTACCCCTCTCACCTCCTGACACATGTCACCCACTCCCACTCCGTGTCACCTCCACTTATATTTTCATGTACCCCCCTTGACCAATCAAACCTCTCTGCCTCCACGTATTCTCTCTTGCCACATCACCCCTACACCGTTACACCTCAACTCTTGTGTACTAGCACCCATGAATTCCCAGTCATCGCTCCACCAACTGCATCATTCCACATTGCCTTCGATCACTCATTGTTCCATTCCAGTTTGGAATAATCATCCCATCAGCTCCCCATCATCAACGTCCACGTCCGCCTACCAGTGTTACTTGCAAACGTTCAGTGAAGATCCAAGTGGTATAGTTTCAGTGTGCGACCAACACGTTTTCCAGGTGTTGAGTTGAATTAGGCCCCATCCTGATCCTGATTAAGACAATTAATGAAGTCGGGGAAGGTGGTTGAGACATCGTCTCCTCCCATAAATGGAAAGCCATAAAGGACTGACAGACTGTCTAAGCTCACGCCCGATAGAGAACTGCATGTGCAGTCTAACATAGAAGGTTAAGATGTAAGAGCTCGTGTTTGACAGAGATCTGCATGCATAGTCTGCAGAGAAATCTCCGACGTAAATCCTTGAATGCATGAATCGATCACTCCAGGGGTGGTTGTAGTCAATCTAAGTATAAAGATGTAATTTTGATATTTTGTTAAGGTCAATGGTTGAGCAAGGATCCCATATTGTAAAGTTTTGATGAAGCTCTGGTTCTCTAGTCATGTATTTTGATTTGAGACTTATTTTTTAATGAAAGTCAACTTCCTTTTCATCTTATTTGCCTATGACACTGAAGTGTTCATGATTGAAGGATTCACATGGATTGTTTTAACTGAATTGAGATGTATGTTTGATTTCAGTCTTGTTATAATGTTCTTGAGTTTTCTAAAGCTTTGAATCCAAGAGGATCTTATATTTGGAGTTTTTCCTCCTTAGGCTATTGAAATACCTGATGTCCATAGCAGGCCTCTACATTCTCCTCACTAGTATTCCTCCTATTCACCTTTACTACAAATTACTGACTGAATTTGATCAAGACCTCACCTACTTGTGCATGTCGGTCTAGTTTTTTGAGTTACAACAACATTATCTTGAGTCTGTTCCCATTTGAACTCTTACTATTCATTGTGACATATAAACTGATGGGTACTGGGATTACCTTCAATGCAATATGAAGGTGACTTCTAGTGCTAACATTTTTGGCACCGTTTCCAGGGAACGAATTGAAGACATTTCCCTGGGATAGAATGACAAAGAGAGTTTGATCCTGAAGGTGCATCAATCCTGAAGGTGCATCAGACATCAAAACCATTGAAGATTGCAGCTTGCACCTGGTGAATCCATTGTTTTGACTCCACTATTTCAGTTGTGGCTCTGAAAAGAAAACACATGAGGTCTACTCCATAGTTTCCTCTGGATGCACCTGAAGCTAACCCAAAGAGGATTATCAATAAAGGAAAACTTTCTCGAGAAGTATTTTTTCTTTTGTCCCATACTGAAAATCTCCCTGGGAAGAACGACATTGTAGAGATCCAGTTTTAGATGGTGAACTAAAGCTGGACACATTATTCTGACTAATTATATTTCACCATGGTGACTCCACTGTGCAGAATCTGTTGGTGACTCCATGAAGGGAGAAAAATCAAAAGACTATGGAGGATATCCTAGACAAGAGTTTTTCCCCCTTCAATTTCTCAGCCATAGTTGGTTATCCACATCCAATACCAGCTATAAATGAATGGGATGATTATCTTCTGAGATTCAGAGGAAGCAAGCATGACCATCCTGGTGAGCACTTATTCAATTTTCATATATGCATGCTTGAGCATGATTTTGGTCATTAGGATGTCTTGATCAAGATGTTCAGATTTTCTTTAGAGGAAGATGCTCGTGAATGGTGTCAATCTCTCCCTGATGCTAGTATCCATTCTTTGAAGGATTTTCACGATGCTTTTAAATCATATTACATGAAGATTTACTTGTCTCATCTTATTTTGTATCACTAATGTAAGAAGTTTTCATTCCAAATCCAACAAAGGATATAGTTTTGATCGTGTGATGAGTCTGGTGAAGATCTGATTGAAAGAGAAAGTGAGGATAGGAGTGAGTAATTTGCAAATGTGGATGAAAGATTTTCTCTTTCTATTTCCTGAGAAGAAGGCCTTCCAGATATGAGTGTTGAGAGTGCTGATGATCGCATAGCCATAGATGTATCATATTCTACCCCTGATGAACCTGCTGTCTTAGTTGTAAAAGAAGAGATAGTTGTGGAGGATGATTCTTCTCTTTTCCTTCAAGAGGCTCCCCATGATGCATTTCCACCTAGGATTGAAGAGAGGAATCAAGAGGTCGCTCATTTTCTTTGCAAGATAAAAGAGTTCTGCACTCACCCATCTTTGATGAGTACTCAAATGAAGAAGAGTAGATCCCTACATTACATTCTACTGACTTGGGGAGAAGTCAGCCTATGTATGAAAGTTATGAATTAGATTCCGATGCGGATACAAAGGATTTCCAAGAACATACTATAGAGCCTTTTCCTTTATACATTAAGGAAAGGAATTGTGTGGAGATCATCCATCCTGGGTCCGCAGAAGACATTCAACAACATGTTAAAGAGAAGCATCCAACCATTGATATACATGATGAGATTCCTTTCCCTCAACTAGTAGGTGTTATCAGAGCAGACAAAGGATAAGTGGACCAACAGTCTGCATCAACCTTTCACTCACCTGTGCTTTCCACATAAATTCAACCAGAGGTGAGAAACTGTAAAGTAGATCAAGCTTTCTGTTATCAATCCAATAGGTTTTGTCACCTATTTTTTGACCCCGTGGGGGAGTACATGGAGTGGCATTTTTTCTAGGTATTGAAACCTCCAAGCTTTATCTTGCCTTCAACACTAGGAGGAGAACTGAAAAATGTAATCGATTCACTGTCACAGTTTCATTGTCTTTTATTGGTCAGTGATAGCGTAAATGAGTTTTTAGTTAGGAGGTTACTTGAATGGCTCTGGTGGAAGTCCACTTTCACTTAGCACTTTGTAAAGGTCAGTTAGCTTAGGTTTTGTATATAAATAAGCTCCATCAGGAGCAGGAGTGTTCTCTTTATGTATGTAAGTAGATTATTTTAAGTTGTAAGTATGTGGTCTTCGACATATCAGAGCATGACTCCACAACCCAATACTAAGGCACTGGAGCTGCAAAAGAATTTCTTAGAGCCTCATAGGGAGGTCTCTATCCCCCATGGAGCTTAATATTAGCACATATTTTTGATAGAAGGGTGTTTTTCCCTTAGGAAATAATCCCTTGGTGAAAACATGTAGGAAGGGGGTGATTGCGCAACCCACTTGATGATTTTTATCCTAATTTCTTGAGTGATTTGATGTTTGGGCATGTTGTAGCTAAAGAGCGTGCTTAGATCTATGGCTAAGTGAGGAGCACTCATATCTATAGTCAACATCCAATATCAGACCCCCCCTCCATTCTGCCTTTAACGGTGGGGGGGGGGGGGTCAGAGTTGTGGATAAAGGGAGCACTCATATCTACGGCTAAACGTGGCGTGCTCAGATCTATGGTCGACAACAGTAATTCAGACTCCCCCCACCAGTCTACCTTTAATGGGGGAGGGAAGGGGGTCTGAGTTGGTGGTTTTCTGGCGTGAGCTCCTCACTATCGTGTCACCTCCACAACAAGTTTCACCCCCCCCTGTGCATTACCTCTTATTGCCTACCCCCCCCTCCGAGCTAACTACCTTATCACCTCCCAATAATGCCCGTGCTCCTGCCGAAACCTATCCTCCACTCGCCCGATCACACACCTATCCCTCTCACACTATCATAGCTCCCCCTCTCACCTCTCGACATGTGTCTCCCGTTCCAACTTCATGTCACCTCCACTAATATTTTCGTGTACCCCCCTTGACCAATCACACCCCTCTGCCTCCATGTCCTCTCCCTTGCCACATCAACCCTTCATCGTTACACCTCAGATCTCACATACGAGTGCCCACGCATTCCCAATCACCACTCCTCCAACTGCATCATTACACATGGCCTTCGATCACTCACTGTTCTGTGCTAGGTTGTGCCAATCATCTCGCCAGTTCCCCATCATCAGTGTCCACATACGCCTGCCAATGTTACTTGCAAACGTCCAGTGAAGATCCAAGTGGCAGAGTTTCAGAGTGTGACCAACACATTTTCTAGGTGCCGAGTTGACTCAGGCCCTGTCCTGATCCTGATGAAGGGAATTAATGAAGTTGGGGAAGGTGGTTGAGAAATTGTCTCCTCCCATAAACGGAAAGCCAGAAAGGACTGGAAAATTGTCTAAGCTCGCGTTCGATAGAGAACTGCATGTGTTGGCACAGGGGCAGACCCAGGGTTCAATGCTCAAGAGCACACCAACAAAACCCTAACTACCGGCTCTTTCGGCAACACCTGCAAAGCAGATGAAGTCTCACCCGAGGTAGAGGAAGGGGTGGTTGCAGGACTCAGATGTCTGCAACCTTAGCTGGGACACTGATCTGTGATTATATGTTTTACAGGGCACTTAACATAGATCATTCATCAATATTCAACCCTTATGGTACTTTGCAGATAGCATAGAGCATCTGTTAAGCCCTAATATTGGCTGATTACACCCTAATTGGGGCATATTATATTAGTAATGTTATTTTATTTATGTTGGCTTTAGGCCATTAGTTGTAATTATACCTCCTAGTCTCCTATATATACCAAGGAGACATTTTCATTTTGAATCATCTTGTAATTGAACATTTAAGTGGGGTAAAAGGAGGTTGCCCCCTCGAAGAGGCTTATTATCTGAAATTGTCTCTTTTTCAAGGCATTGAGTAATTTTTCTGAGGTTTTTCTATGCTATATTGATATTTGGTTCTTAACATATGGTATCAGAGCTCAAGGTCTTGGGGTTTCTCTGCTACATCTGAGACACCTTGGTATTTTTGCTATAATTTTTTTTCTACAATGTTTCAAAAGGAACGAATTTTAGGATTTTTAGTAGACAGATCAAGGTACGTTGGGTTCAAAATTCAGCTTCCGAGGCCTTATAATTTCGGATATACAACTAGTACAAGATAGGGTTCTGGAATCATCCTGAACTGAGTCATTGCGGAATTTTCGCTATAATTTTTTTTTTGTATCATTTCAGACCCTGAAATCTAGCGGTTATTTACAAAAATTAGTAAGGTATCTGTGGTAAAAATTTCATCTTCTGGGTCATCATAAGTTTGTAGATACACCTTGTGTAAGATAGGGTATCTGACTAGTCCTATTGACTAGTCTCAAGAAGGTGGTCCAGGTAAAACAATCATATCTTCTTCCTAGAGTATCCAAATTGAGTGGGACTAGTTTCATTGGATCATGGACAGTCTTTAGTATTTCTGGTGCGAGTTTCAAAATTTTATATCAATTATTTTATGCAGGGCACGCTATACAAGTGAGATCTCCTAGAAAGGCCAAAAATTGGCAATTTGCGGGGAAGTTACCGTAAATTCCACTTGGCACATCCAATTTTGATAAGATCTATGGAATTTCAGAGAAGACATATCAGAGAACTACATAAAATAAAGTTTCATACCCAGAAGGGATGAAACTTGGGAGATACAACAGAAGAAATATTGTCTAGCAGAACCACCTCAAAATCAAGGTTCAAAAGTGATACTTGGCCAACATGCCACCCAAAAAGGGAACTTCTACACCAAATAAGCCTCCATAAAATCCTACTTGGACTCTTTATGAAGGTGAAGAAATGCGTAGGGACATAAATGAACTACAAAATAAGATGGATTCAATGGAAGCTAAGTTGGATACTAATATGGATTCAATGGAAGCTAAGTTGGATACTAAGATGGATTCAATGGAAACTAAGTTGGATACTAAGATAGATGGTTTAAAAGGGGAGATCATGGAAGTATTGAAAATTTTCGTAATAGAGAAGACACCTAAAAGTGAAAATGCATCCCATGAAATTCATGATGAGGACCCAAGGAAGATGAATCAAGAATGGAGAAACTCCAACTTTGGTTTGAAGACCAACCACATTCCTAAGATTGATATGAGAAAGTTTGATGGCAAGGACCCAATCACATGGATACTTCAGATGGAGTAATTCTTTGATATCCATAATGTGCCACATACGCAAAAGGTACAAATTGCTTCTTTTGGGAGGAGGGTTTTGGTGGCGTCATATTTGTTTTCATGGAGGGATCCTCCTCCTCTCTAGGTGGAGTAACCTCGCCTCTGTTTTTCTCAAATTCTATACCACCTAGCTCGTCACCATCACCTACCTGCACAGGTGAGATCGACATAGTCTTCGTGGATGTGCTAGGGACATCTTAAACTTCATCATCCTTCTTAGTCCTGCTTGTGTTATCAAACTAATCGGTAGGTGCGGACACTAATAGATCTCCCTAGATCCACCTGGATCTAGAACAAAACAGGATAGGACATGACTCTTTCCCTAAGTTATGACCATTGAATTAGCTAGTAGGGAGGAACAAGTAACATACCTTTGTATTGCTTCCTAAGGTATCTGTTGCTCCTGCTTCGCTCTGGTGCTCTCATGAGGTCAATACCAAGACAACAAAAACCAACCAAAGTGAAGATAGCAAAATATATTCAATCGTCAACTTATGTGTATGATCAAGGAATTACACAATAAAGTAAGAATGACTTTATGGGAAAAGGACATGCCGCTGTATCATATTAATCGAAAGTACAAGATACAACCTGATCACCTTGATGTCTCAAGATTCCTTTTGGTGGCTCTTGGTTCCAACACACACACACTTGCTCGATCCTTGTATGAAGAAGATCCAATTCCTCTTGATAGACTTGCTAGGGTCCCCAAGCTCTTGTTCAAGATAGGTCCTTCACACAATTCTTTCACCAATTCTCCAATGAATCTTGCTTAACCTTTTCCATGAGAATCCCATCAATATATAGGAGAGGATGAGATGGTTACTTGGATAAGAATGATCCCACAATATTAGGGAAACCAGTAAAAAGATAACCATTCGAATGCCAACCCATTCTCTAGAAGATTCCCTTCTAGAACCATCAAGACTTCATATTTTTCCAAGCTTGAGAACAAGTTTGCACCCTAGCTGAAGGAAGCCTGGGAGAATGGGTCATTCTCACACCCTAGGATATAAACAACCTGGGAACTCTCTTCAAAAATATGCTTTCTGGGAAGAGATGAATGTCACTTTTCTCAGGAGAAAGTTCTTATTAGGAGCTTGAGTACACCATCGACAAAACACCATCAAGATGACCAAAATCATGGGTAACAGAATGCCCCCCAAAGTATGAGGCCAAAATCAGTGACAACTGAAATACTTTGTAAACTGCATGTGTGTCAGAAACCAGGAGCGCACCTAATTGGAAACTTGATAACAACCAAGCATCTGCAGAATATCATACTAGTTATGAGGTAGGCATTCCCATACTCAAATCATAGACGGATGACATTGCAAGCATAGGTCATGGCCACCAATCATACACTGTGGATCCATGCCTTCAAAATATAGCATAGCCACCAGGAATACGCCGTGGATCTATGCAAGAAAATACAAAATGAGACGACATAGCCACGAGACATACAAAGTGGATCTATGTGTCGCAAATTATACATATCCCATCGCAACCTGGACAAAGAGATAATATCCAGGGTCTTCAATCCCGTCGCCTAAAAGTATGAATCTAACCATGTGATTACATGTGTTGAAGTCGAACATGGTAGAAACCACTTGATTACCGGTCATTGATGAAACCGTTAACAAGTGCGAGGGAAATCACCATTAATTTCAATGACTCCCAAGGTACACTAGTACAATCCACTGAGTGTGAATGAATGAGTTGAGGTCAAACATCCGATGGAATCTTTCGATCAGGGGTTAGTGATGTAAACCCACTGTCAAAAGCGAGGAAACCTGCCATTGAGGCATGCAAGTTCCAAGGTACCAAAGAATTTCTAAATCCTGTTTTCGGATAATGAGATGAAGTCGACGGAACAAAACTTGTCACAGGAGGGCCTTGATGTATCCCCCATCAATGACACGAAATGAGAAATAGATTTTGAAGGTGAAACAGAGTATGATGTAAGTTGGATTGGACACAAGGAAGTCCGACACGGAGAGAATGGACAACTGCAGATGGCCGACTCAATAGAGGTTTCAGATGAACTTCTCTTGGACATATGAATGACACGACCAATGATTTGGCAGCATTGGCTCAGAGACGACGAGGGTATGACCTTGTAGAAAATCGAATGAGAGACAAATGGATTTACCAAACTGGCTTTAAATAATGAATAGGGGGGTGTCATGTTCAAGAGTGACACTTACTGCCAATTAATATGAATACGAGAACACATCCCTTTCCCAAATTTTTCCCCACCATTTCTGGCGAGTACCTCTTTATTTTTACGCAAGCTTGAGGAAGATAACATATGCTTGTTGATATAAGCTTATCCTTCGGATAAGTCCTTCGAAGTATGTTTAACGAACCCTAGGAAGGAGTGGTTCAGTCCCATTACGGGTCTGTCGATGTTTGTTTAACGAGTCCAAGGATAGAAAACTCGAAGGTTTTTCATGATTATAGTGTCTGGAAAAACACTTAAAAGAGAACTCTCTCAATTCCTTTTTCATAAAATAGTCTGATGAGACCGAAAAAGAGAGAAATTATCGCCCAACAGACGCTTTCTTCAAATACTTTAACGAGCGTGAAAATAGCAAGGTCTCTCGGCTATCTTTTCATGTTTAGAGAGTCTGAAAAGAGCTTAAAGAGGATTCCAAGGGGGTTCCTTTTTCGTATAACCTTGTTGAGCCGGAAAAAGTGATAAAAGTGTGCTCGATTGTGTTCTCATGTATTTTTGAGCGTGAGAACGGACAAAGACCAAGCTCGAGGTTTTGTACAAAAACCATAAAAAACAATCAAAACATGCGACGAAGAAGAAAAAATGTCCGCATCCCTGTGCAAGAACATCGAAGTCGTTACGCCTGCAAATTTTGTACTCAAAAGGGCATTAGGCATTAGGTTTTAATAAATAAACAATTAAACAAATGGTAAAAGTAAATATAAAAGAGGTAAAATTCCTTTTTACCATAACCATTTTGACTTTACCAATATTTGAGTCCAAAACCCCTCTTTTGCCCTTGAATTTCAGCGCTTGATTGTGGGAGTTACGAGCATCCATTCGACGAACCATCTACGGCAGTGAGGTAAAATCTTTGTTCTCTACCTTTTCATGGTATAATTTTTCATTTTCATTGGCATAAAACACAATTTTGAGTTGGTTTTGGGGGTTAAAGTTGTGCTTAGCCATTCTTGCAAGCCAACCACATGGGACCTGTGAGAATGCCTCATTCTCGCAGGTGACCCTAAAGGCACCTGCGAGAACCTCGCACTGTGCCTAAAGGGAACCTGTGAGAAGTACAAAGTGGAATTTGTTTTTTAAAGTTTTGCTCAATGAAAAGATACCAAGTGTTGAATAGAGTTATTAAATTTCTTCTTGTGCTTCTTATGCAGGTATTTGGCCATCACCATGGTTCTGGAATGGTGTGAAAGGGAGCATGAAGAAGATGATTCCATTGCCAGAAATCATCCGGCCACGGTTGCCTCTTTATGAAACTATGGTCTTCTGAAATTATTTTGTATCCTGGGCATGAGGGCCCAAGTCAGGTTATTGGAGTACCTTGTGCATATGTGGGATCCAGACCAGCAAGTATTCCATGTCGGGGTTCACACATTGTCCTTGGATATTGAGGACATGTACTTCTTTACAGGACTGTCATGGCATGGGTACCACATGAGTCTGACTGGTAGCAGAGGTGGTGGGCTTCCCATGAGTGAGTACTGTCGCTTACACTATGTTCAAGAGGCAGAGAGGAGCAAAGGGAAAGTTTCCATTTGGGGAGTGCGGGATTTGACCCTCCACACTATTTTGTTCACCATTGCTCATATGGATGGGAGCGCTGCTCCTCACATGGCTCTCCAGAGCTACTTTCAGTATGCCATAGAGTGTACTGAGCTTCAGGTTTTTAACTGGGCAGATGCAGTGCTTCGTATCATGAAGAGGCAGTTGACCAAATGCAGGCGAGGCGAATTGAAGAAGTTCAGGTACGGGTCTTTGTTAGTTTCCTTCTTCCTTGAGAGGGTTCCCTTACTGAGACTGTAGGTTGAGTGGGATTTACCAGCTCCAATAGATCCAAGAATGCTAAGGTAGTGTCAGCTCATGGCCCAGCATGTGGCTGGACCAATTATAAAATATAATGATACCTTCTTTGACTGGTTGTGACCACAGATGCTGATGGTCGATGATTATTCTTATGCTGGGTTGGATTTCCGAGGAGATTCGGACTTGGTCCTGCCCGAGGGTGCTCATTGGGGGGAACTTGGTAAGAAGTATACATTTTTCTTTTTAAATGTTTTTGTGAATTTTATCATATGCAAATGTTTTTAAATGTTCATCCAAGGTATAACTTCAAAATTATTTTTGATGACACATACGTGGGACCTTACTGACCTCTTGGTACTTCTCCTATTTAGTGACAAGGAGAGGTGGCGCCAGTGCCATGATGGGACGTCAAAGAATATGAAACGGTGGAACAAAACCTAGAGGGTTTGACAACAAATATTCCGTACATGCCCCTTGGAGAGGTTCCACGACGCTATCAACGTCATACAGTAGGAGTGTCAGAGTCCATTGGCCAACTGCTTCGTAGGGTTGCCTGGGAAGTCATGTGTTACCGTGAACATCATCCATGACGTCACTTTGTAGAAGCTATGAGCTTCAGATTTTGAAATTTTGGTCCTCAGACAAAACGTTTTTGTAAAAACTCTTTTGATTGTTATATATACATACAACTTCTACCGGTTTATCTTGTGTTGTATGAAATTTGATGTGATTGATTTATAAATGACCCAAATGTCTGTCTAATACATTGTTATCCAATGCATCAGTTAATGTATTTAGACATCTAGGAATATGTTGATATTCAATATAATCAAAATAACATTCCAAGAGGCGAATTCGCAAATACACACGTAACAAAGTAGGACTTTGAATAGTATAGACATTACTTAACTGTAGTACTACAAGCTGCGAATTGAGTCGCATGACCAAATGACGGATTCCGAGTGAGATAACATCAATCAATAATTTGATAACGATGCTATACTCTGCAATATTGTTGGTCGCACGACCGAGACACACACCTCGTAAGGAGACAAGTTCGTTTGTAGGGGCATAAATTGCCCATGCAGCGGAAGCAAGGTTCTGGGTACTACAACTAGCGCCATCAGCGAAGCCAATGTAGGGTAGCGAAGAATCTGACATCTGGAAATCTAACACAATGTCACATAAGGGCAGAGACCAGATAACGACAAAAGAAAGCTACAGTAACACACAAGAAGTATGATACAATAAAAATACAAGTACTCGTGCATAGGTGATTTTATGCATAGTACTTTTTCAAGTACAACCCATTTCTGGGTTCACTCAAAGGGATACCATCATAATCTACTAACTCATAAGCACCTTTTTCCAACACTCGTCTAACGATATAAAGACCTCACCACATGGCTTCGAATTTTCCAGCTCCTAGTATATCTTGATCTTGTTCATATAGGAGAACGAGATCTCCTTCGGAAAAAACACGAGGCTTGACATGTTTTTCATATTGGGCCTTGACACGGTTTTTCTGAGCTTCTATGACTAGGGTAGCATCGCATCGATTTTCGTCTAATCACATAAGATACAATAGATGTTCTTCCTCAACAGAAGTGTTTGGTAGGAGTTCAACAACTAGTTTTAAAGAGGGTATCTCACATTCAATCGGGAGAATGGCTTCCAAACCATAGACTAACTGGAAAGGTGTAAACCCAGTAGCGGACTTGAGGGATGTACGATAAGCCCACAATGCCAAAAAAAACATTGTGTGCCAACTTGTTTTGTGAATCCCTATCATTCGTCGGAGCATAGTTATGAGAACTTTGTTAATTGCTTCGACTTGGCCGTTGGCTTGTGGGTAATAGGGCGTTGCTTTTTCATGGTGAAGACCCAAATTTTCAGTAAGTTCGGACATCATGAAGTTTCTAAAGTGGCTATTGTGATCAATGACGATAGCCTGGGGAACACCAAAATGAGCTATGATGTGATTAAAAATGAATAATGCTGTGGTCTTTCCAGTGTTGTCAAATGTGGGCATCGTCTCGGCCCATTTCGTAAAGTAATCTACGGCTACAATAATGTATCCATGCCCCCCGGCCGAGTGGGGGTGACATGTCATGAAATCGATGCCCCATTTCGCAAAGGGACCAACGGAGACCACAGGGTGAAGAGGAGCGGGATGTGACAGTATCTTGTGATTATAGGTCTGGCAAGCATGGAATTTTTGAACGGTGATTATGCAGTCGTTAAATAAAGAAGGCAAAAAATACCCTGCTCGTAAGATCTTTTTGGCAGTAGCATACCTAGACATATGACCACCATAGGCTCCAGAATGGAAGTCATTCAGAGCTTGCTCGCCTTCGTCGAACGTTAGGCAGCGTCAAAAAACTGAGTCAATCCCTCGACAATAAAGCGTATCCCCAAGGATAATATATTGACATGCTCGGTAGCGTATTCGACGTCGGTCTGTACTAGACAAAGTTGGCCTAAAAGTATGGGTTTGGAAATATATGATGATATCACCATACCAAAGATCATCAGAGCTGATGAGGAAAATGGATTCATCGGGTAATGAATCAACTGCTACATTTTCCGTGTTAGAATAGGGAAAGTCACATATCAACTCAACAAACACTAAGGACTTCTTGGACTTGGCGCATTCAAATTCCAAGTCAAACTCCTGGAGTATCATGATCCATTTGGAGTATTTCCCCCCTAGCAATTGACATGTGAGAATGTGTTGCATAGGGTTGCAGTTAGAAATCACTGTAGTCTTGCAAGAGAGGATATAGTTCCGGAAGCACTGGATGGCTTGGACGACTGCCAAGGCCAGTTTTTCGATATGTAAATACTTGGTTTCGGTACGCGTTAGACTTCAACTCAAGTAATAGATAACATGTTCGTCGTTAGCATCATCCTCTTGGACGAGAACCATACCAATGGTGTAATCCGAGGCTGCAAGGTAAAGGAAATAATCGTGACTGTAATCGGGGGGAAAAAGAAGCGGAGCACGTGTTAGGGACAATTTCAAAGCTTCGAAAGCGTTGTTTGTGATGGTATCCCATACAAAATCAGACCCCTTTTTTAGGAGCCGTGTAAATCCACGAGTTATCTCGGCATAATTTGGGATAAAACGATGAAGAAATTTTTCTTTCCCCAGCAAACTTTGTAACTAGCGAAGTGTAGAAGGAGGAGGGAGATTAAGGATCGCCTCAACCTGTAAAAGATCTACCCTGATCCCTTGATGCGAAACAATAAAGCCTAGAAGTTGACCGGATTCCAAGTATAAAACACACTTGTGAGGATTCAAACGTATACGGTAAAACCAACAGCGGATGAAAATGGCTCGGAGGTGGGTTGGATGATCGACTCGGCACATTGAATGAGTGGGTAAATCATCTAGATATGGTTGCACGATGTGCTGGATATCATGGAAGGCATAAGACATAGCGCGTTGAAAAGTTGCGCCAGCGTTCTTGAGACTGAAGGGGAGTTTCTGATAGGCAAAAGTACCCCAAGGACAAATAAAAGCAGTCTTATATTGATCCTCGGGAACAATGTTGATTTGGTTATACTCGAAGAAACCATCCATCAGAGAGAAGATTTCACTTCTGGCGCAATCATCGACAATCTGATCGACGAAGGGGGTAGGAAAGTTGTCTTTGGGACAAGCTTTGTTGATATCCATATAATCAACGCATACACGGATTGTGCCTAGTTTCTTGTCAATCGGGACAAGATTGGAAACCCAGTCAGTGAGGGCCACCGGGTAAATAAAGTCGGCTTTGAGAAGTTTCTCGACTTCGAGCTTGATAGCAGCCACTTTACGTGGGTGAACTGGATGAAGGCATTGCCGGACGGGTTTAGCATCGGGGTATGTCTTGATCTCATGTATCACAATGTCGGGGTCAATACCCGACATTTCTTCATAGCTCCAGGCGAATATGTCACGAAATTCTTTGAAAAGGGACGTGTAGGTGACGATTTCATCAGGGGAACACGAAGCTCCGATATGGAAATTTTTGACAATCCCAGGTTTGATGGATATGTTGAGGGGGATAGTGGGTGAGATATTTCTTAAGTTCCCTTCAGAAAACACATCATGTGTGGACTCGAGAATGATTGAGATGACGACAACGGTCGATAGGGTCGAGATCCGTTGGTAGTTATCAATGGTATGTTGCTCCAGGAAGAGGATGGAATGATGATGTCCATCGTCCCAAGGGGTGTCCTCCATGACAGACATGATCATCTCGTCGGTGGGAAAAATGACATGGAAGGAATCTGGAGGTAACTCACCAAGAGAGGGGGTAGAAGGGGTTGCTGATTGAATGGCCTGATAGGCGGATTCGACCAGACTTAACGACATTTCGTCGCTGTAACGAAGATGATCTCCAGGGTTAGGTACCATCCATGGGTTGTGAGACGCAAGAATTCCATGAATCAAGGTCGAGATCATGTTGATTGAAGCAACGAATGAGCGTGGAACATCGGGTGGTGGAATGGGGAAAGTACCCATTAATGAAGAGTCTTTGAGAAGGCCTACATTGACGTTCTCATAACCTAGTGGGGTTTTAGCGATAAATGGTATGTTTCCAGTACGGGTATATGAGTTAAAGAAGGCTAATTGGTTAATGGTGACTACCTTCCCTTGATGTGGGAAATGTACTACACGAAAAAGGGTCAACACAACTGTGCGCATGGAATCGATCCAGCTGTGGCCAAGAAAAAGATTGTAATCAAGAGGAGCATCAAATAATTCCACTTCGACTTGGACCTTTTTGCCTTCTAATGTGATTGGAAACAAAGGAAGGACACCGTAGGGCTTAAAACCGAAGCCATTGAAGGCTTTGAGAGTGTTCTAGGATTCATTTAAAGAGGGAGAGCCAATGGCTTTCCAGCAAGTAAGAGACATGACACACGTTGAGGCACCCTCATCGATAACGGTTTGAAAAATGTTTTTGTCAGAGACAATCACTTGGATCTAGAATGCGAGTTGAGGGGGTATCCTTGGAATGTGATCTTCCAAGTAAAAAATTATTAAATTTGTATCCATCGGGTCGATTCCACCAATAGCTTTCAACAATGCCTTCCATTTTTTGGGACAACTTTGAAGGACTTCGAGGTCTGACATCACAGAAGGTGCTTGGGCCAGATATTTAACAATGCTGTAGTTCTGAGCAACACGAGCATGAGGATTGAAAGCCGATTTCTGAACGACGCCCTTTGGGGGGGGTCGAAGAACTGTGTCAAAGGCTTGATTGTTCGATATGAAGAGGACCATTGGTAGGTGGAGTTGCAGGAGAGGGTTGTACCAATGAAGGAGGTAGGTCATCGACCTTCTCTTTAGAGGGAGAATAATCTTTGGCTTGAGTGGTGAGTGCAATGTTGTTGTGCTTTGAATCACCAATACACATCAATACGTAGGATGTAGTAGAAGGTGAGGGTTGGTCATGAATGACCAATTGAGCCTGTTGTTGAGACGGGAAGGGTTGGGACAAAACGGTTGGAGGAGGTGGTTTTGGGGCTCCTTGAAGGAACTTAGTGACCTCGGCGCGTCGTGGAAAATCCTTCGTGTAGTGATCATCACCACAGATAAGGCAAGGGTATCGAGGTTTGCGCTTATCCCTATTGTCAACAGGTGGAGTTTTTGTTCGCTCTGCTTGAGAATTATTTTTGTCCTCCTTATTCTTACCCTTTCCCTTTTTGGATTTGTTTTTACTGGCTAGGGTAGATTGAACTGCATTTACCTCAGAAGTCTTTCTGGTGGGAGGGGCAGGAGACAGAGCATTTTGAACATTACAAGAAGTAGGTTTGGGGTTGGTTCTTGAGGCAGAATGTGGTTGGGCATGGAAAGTGCCAATCACACTGTTCGCTGCATGAGAAGCAGCTGGAGTAGTTGAAGTGGTGAAAGTGGAAGGACGAGGTGCGTCAGGTAGTAAGTTGTAAAGGGTACCCATTTGTGAGTAAACGAGGTCAAGGTATTGATCAATACTTACGGCCTACTCTTCCATGACCACTCCACCCATGGCGATGTCATGATAGATGTCATTCAAAAATGATTTTGTGAACCACTCTGCCAGCAACTCATTGGGGAGTTCGAGTTTGATGAGATGTCATCTCCGTCACCACTCATGAATGTGATTGGATATATGAGTGGCTTTGTTTTGTTTGAAAGAACTCAAAATCTCGGTCCCCATTTCATAATGAATTGGTAACTGGTAGTGGGTAAGAAAGTCCATAGCTAGGGTGTTGAAGTCAGCAAAGAAACCTCATGGTAATTCTATAAACCACTTCGCAGTAGAACCTGTGAGAGTCCATTGAAAAAGACGTAAACGAATCGAGTTATCCATCAACGAGTTGGATGACCACCAGAGGTGAAAAGTCATGATGTGATTGTTCGAGTCCTCTCCTGCTTTGCCGTCAAATTTAGGGATGTCCGATGGTAGCTTGGCTGGTATAGCGGGCCATTGGGGAGAGTGACGAATTGGATCATTTAAAATCCTTCACAAGTCTGGGAGATCCAAAGTGGCCAAAAAGTGTAACTATCGATTCACATGAGGCTATTGGTGGCTTTGGGGAGGGAGCCCCATCGGCAAACCAGTAGGACCATAAGCAGTCTGCATATAATGTGAAGACCCAGGCAGATTTGGTGGTTGTTGTAAAGGATAGTAGCTCATGGGATTGTATCCTTGAACAAGGACGTGAGTTTGAGCATTCGAGCCCCAAATAGGATTCGACGTACCTAGATATGGTTGGCCTATACTAGGGGGTATCACGGATGCAACTGGAAGCTGTTGCCCCCCAGTCGATTGAGGAGTATGTTGTATCAAATGATTCCAATACTGGGTCAAAGATGGAGGTATGTTTTGTCCATAAGGTGGGGTCGGTAGGGTTTGTCCTCCAATTGGGTGTTGTGTTCCAATTGGGGGTTGTGTTCCAATTGGGATTTTCATTCCAATAGGAATTTTCCCGCTGAGAGGGGGTTGAGTCAAACCTCCTTGGTAAAATTGTCCACCAACATGAATCTGGTAATCTGGTGTTTATAATGGAATAGTGCCACTAGGATTAATACTGCTAGTGGAGGATGAGAAAGGTCCTCCAAAAGGGGGTTGAGGAAGTATCGGAATGAAACCGGGAGGAGAGTGCCCAAAAGAAGAGGCACCATCAGGAGTGCCAGATGGGGTTTGCGTAGGAGTGGGAATGGAAGCATTCAATGCACAGTATCCGGGCGGTAGTGTCAAGGTGACACTGGGTGTGAGCGGTGTGCCGATGGGTGCTTGAATAACCGCGGTAATCTCGGTGTGAATACTTGTAGTATCTATGTAATGGGCCATTTCTATAGGGATGGTCAAGATGTGGTTAGATCGTGGGGCATCCATACTAGGAAAATAATAGGTAGTAGTAAATGGTACTGTGTCTGGGTTAGAGGTTTCAGAGAGCACAGGTGAGACAATGATTTCAACGCCTGATCCTACACCAAAAAGCTCTCATCTAAAACCGCCTGTAGACCAAAAAGGATCTTGGCCCTCTATTCCTGGAAAGGGTCCAATCGGTGATCCAGAAGACACAACAACTAAGTCTACGGAAGAATTCACTCGCATAATCTGTCTCTCAAAATCATGGTGAAGTTGAAAGTCCTCTCGAGTATTGGTAATTCGAAAATGTTCTAGAGAGTCGGTTCGTTCCACTTGTGGCATGGTAACGTCTTGGACTTCACTCTGTTGAGGAGAGCCCTTAGGTGAGCTTGTAGGTAGGGGTTGAGAACCTTCCAGATGCTCTGGAGATAAAACCTGCATTATATATGAACGCTGTGGAGGATCTATTGTGAATGAGTTACAAACTCACGAAGAAAATCGTATGGTCAACTTGGGTAGACAAACAACACGTGCTAGTAAACAAAATCTAGGAAACAATACCAAGCAAACAAGACCTTCTAATTCTGAAGTCACTAGTTGGTTCTGAAATCCAACGTCACAACAACGAGATGAGAAGGGGCTAGGCTAGGGTGGAAAATTTACGCTAATGACCCGCTTAATGGACTTACACCCTGGTGCAAGCTCCCACACATAATCATGGGTATACCCTCAAAGGATCCTGAGTGAGTTTGGCCAACATCGATTCCAGGTACCGTGAAGACTTGCCCCTTCACAGTCACCTTGTGTAAGACCCTAGAAAGATAGGCTGCTAAGGTTACCACAGACAACAATAAAGCCTAGGGGGACAGTCGACAGTGCGATCCACATGAAAGGGTAGGGTATCTAGCTCAAACTCAACTCAAGATGATTCCACTCATCATTGTGGGTATACCTCCAAGTGACCCCCGTAATACATGCAATCTCTACTCCAATATCAACAAAGTAGGGTGAGTAACTCTGTCAATATCAATGCGACCTCGTGTTTGACCCTTGTGTGAGAAGGGCTTCCCAGGACAAAATGTTGCAAATGGAATTTGACACTCCTTAACACAAGATGTTGTTGTGTGTTTTGTGCTTTGGAGAGTGTATCTCTCTACCTATTCCAAAGCGCTATCCTAGCTAAATGTTGGTGTAATAGAGCCCTAGAAAAGAGTTACTATTTAAATTTTACAATTGCGCAATATTATTAAGGGCTGTTGTGACTCAAAGGAAGCAGAGATGAAACTGATGTTGTATGAGACTCTGAACCAATGATGCATAGATAGGAATGAAATATATCAATTTTCGTTCAATGAATCCTATGTACGAGAGGGAAAGAGAATTTTTCTAGATCAATCTTGAACTACGATACATAATTTCCTTGAAAATGCAATTGCAACGAATCACATAATAATAACTATTCTCTATTGTTTCTTTTTCAATAATTTCAACAATTGATTTTCAATGTTTTCGAAGACGAAAAATGATTTTGAAAGAAAAATGTTTTTCGTTTTTCAAAAAGGACCTACACCATGATGGTGAAAGTGAGGAAAACCAAAAACTAAAGAACAAGCAATAAACAAAAACCCTAACCAATCTTTCAATTGAAACAAAAATGACAAGTAGACAAATCCAGTCTTTTCAATTGCATGAGAAAATTAATCTTCCGAATAATGAGAAATGAGAAAGACAAAGAATCTCAACTTTCAACCGATCGTCGGTTCTTAACAAAACAAGCACTCAGATTCAAAAATCAAAGAGTATATCTTTGCCAAGAAAAGTCAAGAAATGAAAGTCGAGAAAAACAATGGACAGGAAGAGCCTTTGATTTCCTAAGACTGATCGTGCACAAAATATGAAGACAAGAAAACATCAACCAATGGTCCAAGAAGCTCGTTTCAGGCACCTATATTGATCTGGGCAGCTGAACATGCGGAAATCTTAAATCCAAAATTTTGAAAAGAGGGTTCATAGGCTATCAGTGTTACACAGTGCGAGAATGGGTCATTCTCACAAGCTAGCTTTGAGAAGAGTGCGAGAACCTCGCACTGGACCTAAAAGCAAAGTGAGAAATCAATATATTCTCCCAGGCCACTGTGGGGTTCAGTGCAAGAATGTCTGAAACTAAGAAAATTTTTGGAAAAAGACAAAAAATTTGAAGGGGCTTCTGGACCCAGAGGGTCTATCAGGGTATCCTAAAGACTCGGAGATTTATAGAAATGGAGAAAGGTAAGGCAAGAGCAAATGGCCAAAGAAAAACACCAAAAACCACAAAGAAAACGGGTTGTCTCCCCAGTGGAGTCGCCAATTTTGTTATCAAACTAATCGGTAGGTGCGGACACTAATAGATCTCCCTAGATCCACCTGAATCTAGAACAAAACAGGATAGGACATGACTCTTTCCCTAAGTTATGACCATTGAATTAGCTAGTAGGGAGGAACAAGTAACATACCTTTGTATTGCTTCCTAAGGTCTCTGTTGCTTCCGCTTCGCTTCGATGCTCTCGTGAGGTCAAGACCAAGACAAAACAAACCAACCAAAGTGAAGATAGCAAAATATATTCAATCATCAACTTATGTGTATGATCAAGGAATTACACAATAAAGTAAGAATGACTTTATGGGAAAAGGACATGCCACTGTATTATATTAATCGAAAGTAGAATATACAACTTGATCGCCTTAATGTCGCAAGCTTCCTTTTGGTGGCTCTTGGTTCCAACACACACACACTTGCTCGATCCTTGTATGAGGAAGATCCAATTCCTCTTGATAGACTTGCTAATGTCCGCAAGCTCCTGTTCAAGCTAGGTCCTTCACACAATTCTTTCACCAATTATCCAATGAATCTTGCTTAACCTTTTCCATGAGAATACCATCAATATAGAGGAGAGTATGAGATGGTTACTTGGATAAGAATGAGCCCACAATATCAGGGAAACCAGTAAAAAGATAACCATTCGAATGCCAACCCATTCTCTAGAAGATTCCCTTCTAGAACCATTGAGACTTCATCTTTTTCCAAGCTTGAGAACAAGTTCGCACCCTAGCTATGTAACACAGTGCGAGAAGTTCGCACCCTAGCTGAAGGCAACCTTCAAGAATGGGTCATTCTCGCACCCTAGGATATAAGCAACCTGCGAACTCTCTTCAAAAATATGCTTTCTGGGAAGAGATGAATGTCACTTTTTCTCAGGAGAAAGTTCTTATTAGGAGCCTCAGTACACCATCATCAAAACACCATCAAGATGACCAAAATCATGGGTAACAGCTTGGCCCAGGTGTATCCGACATAGCTTCAGGGATTTCATCGTCAGACATGTCTGCAGGGTCCGCTCTAGCAAGGAGGTCCGCCGACCATTCCTTGGTAATCTCCTCCAAGTCATCTTCTGTCAACTTGTAGTAGGATTGGAGCTGTTGTTTATGCTCATCATCGAACATTGTAATATAGGTGAAGTGGTGGTCTGCGCTAAATTTCATCAAAGGTCTAAACCTATGAATTACATTTGGGGTGATTTGCGGTGTAGACTGAATTGCATTCTTCAGTTGGTTGAAGTAGGTGTGGAAGATGATATTGGACCGCCACTGCTTGTTCATGTCACTGGAGTACCACAATGTATAGAACTTCATGGATAGTGGCTCGAAAGGTTTGATCTCTCGAAAAGTGTCTCCCTCTGGCAGTTCCTAAGTGATGAAAGCGATGAGTGTGAGAAACCAACTAAAGTGGAACTCATACCCTTGGTCTTGTGCTCCTCTGCAATCTAGCTCTAACTGGTTTACAAGATACTGTGCCCAATTCATCTGTAGTCCCTCGACGCACTTCCCTGCAAGGTCAACTATGAAGCTAGTCACCTGTGTTGGTCTGTTCTTATGAACTAACTTGCCCGCGATCAGCTGGCATGCAAGGTGCACTGTGCCACTCTGGATAGAGGCTACCTTGTGCCTCGCGTACCCTTCTCTACATTGCCATAAGTTTCCTTTATCCGCTGTTCTAGTGATCGGTTTGAGGTCTTGCCTGGGTAAAATTCTTGTGGGTCAGAGCCTTGCATGCTAAGTCTTGTGATCCGATTGATCAGAGTTGGATCCACAGTGATGTGGAGGTCCAACCATAAGTATCCGCCATGGTAGCAAGACAACATCAACTTGACGCATCCATTGACTTGCCAGTGTCTGTCGAAGTGAGGGATCTTCATTACGTTGAGAAGTGTGGACTGCGTGAGGTTTTGGGTCTAGTACTGTGGGAGAATCTTAGGATTTCTTCCTTTGGTCTTGGTTAAGTATTTATGCAGAGCTAACATGCTATAGGGTTTTTGATCTCCAAGGTTAAAATCAATAAATTTCAATGCTGCAAGCTTATCCTGGTCAGGACGTACTGCATGCACCCATTTCGGAAGATATGCGGTGATCAAGGTGTACTCAAAGTCTTTGGGTACACTGCCATGGTTAATCTTGCCGCTCAAAGGTGGTATGTAAACCGATAGAATGTGCAGGATCAACTTGGCATTTGCAATATCATCTCTGTGCTTTGTTCTTGTCTCAGTTGGGATTCTGGAAGGTCCTGCTCCGCGAGCAGTGGAGGGAGAATCTTGGACTCCTCCTGTCGATGATTCTTGCACACCTGCAGACATCCTTCTCTCTAACATGACTCTCTCAGCCATTAGGTCAATCAAAACTTCTTCAACTGCTTTCTCAACAATGCTGAGCTTGTCTGACATACAAGCTTGGGTCCACTAGATCAGGTGTGAAAATGAATTCAGAGACTATGATGAAAAGTATGGGAACAAGGAAACGATCACAGGGTGAAGTAATCTCAAGTTTCGGGCTCAAATTCTCACTTAGAAATAATTATTCTTGGTGCGTGGTGTGATGGAATAAATAGGGAAAATTAGCAATAGTCTGCTTGCAACGGATATGGGGTCTTCATTAACTCTATTCTATCCATTCTGGTGCCGTCCAATGGTCTAGTGGGAACCCATAATTTATTTTTGACCCATTCGGGGTGAAATTCGAATGGGTATATCGGTCCAACAACTATATTTCTTCTCCATGATGAAGTTCCAGATGTCGTTGTTCTGATATCTCGACGAAGCTCAATTCTTGTGATTTTTCCTTCTGCGAAGTTTCCTCTAGAGTCTTCTGTAACTTTTTGATTTTGGCCCTCTTCTTACTTAGCTTCCTAGCCTTTTTCCCAGTGAGCTTAGTCTCAGTCATCCTTTTTCCATTCTGAGTCTTATCTTCTCTCAACATAGTCACTTCGCGCTGCTTAGGATCTTTCTTTAGATCCAAGGGTAATACTCCTTCATCATATGGATTAGGTATTTCGGTCATATGTGGTTCCTCTAACACTCTTATATCTTTGACATCCAGGTCCCTGGTGTTTAACAACTGAGATATGTTTTCTTGTTCCTCCATCAAGTAGGAAATCCTTCTAGTCATAAATTCCATGATTTCTTGCTTCTTCTGTTCTAGGGCTTCTTTTTCTTCTTTCCTCCAGATCTTGTCTTTTTCAATCTAGATATTCCCTAACAAAGCTGGAAATGGGTCATGGTCCTCAATAAATCTAATGACTTTGAACTCTTCCTCTGTCGAAGTTCCATGGGTACTCATAGCTATCTGGGTAATTCTGCCACATAGGGTTACCATTTTGCCTTTAAATAATCCGATGGTTCCTAGTGAAGGGACCAGAGCAAGCCTTCCTAGGGTTTCCCAAGTGCTTTCAATCATAATGTTCATCATTGTTCCCTCATCCAGAGCACAGCCAATGTCAAAGTCTTCTATTCTTACTTCAATTTTCTCTGTTTCTTTGAAGATCTCTGACAAACTAACATCCTTATGATCATCTAGGGTTTCTTTTATTTTCAGTAACATGATCTTTGATTCTTTCTGGGTTTCTTTCATAATTTTAGTCTCTTGATCTCCTTCAGGGTTTGCTTGTTCCAGATTCAGTTTTTCAAGTCTAGCAATCATTCTAGGGCAATCTAATACTTCATGGTCCATAGATTTACAACATAGGCAACTAGGGTTTCTCCTAGGGAATTCCTTAGCAAGATGTCCTGGTCTTCTACAATTGCAACAAAGAGTTAATCCTCTCTTTATCGTCCATGATCCCCAACTCTTCTTGTACTGCATGCTAGGATCATGATGGCTAGCCTGCAAAAATTTCTTTCTAGGATCCTGCATCCATTGGTTAGTCCAAAAATTCTTTCTATGCATAGGTATAACATATCTTTCGCTATTCTTATCAGACCTATTCATATCAAACTTTGTTTTATCTAACAATGGTCTAGTTTTCAGGCTAGGGAAACATCTATCAAGTGTACCTAAATTCATGCTTTAGAAAAAAAAAAATTTCCACTTATCTTACCTATATAGAGCACAAAGCTTTCAGATCTAAAACTTGAACTATTATTACCTTTACTAGAGGCTAGAACTTACAGATCTTACCTCTTTTCTGTGGAAATTTCTACTTTTACCTTTCTTAGAGAATAAAGTGTTCAGATCTCGCTTCTTTTCTTCAATATCAACCTCTTTCTTGCATATCTGACCTCTTTCCTTTAGATCTGACCTTTCTTTCTCAGCACAAAGCTTTGTAGGTCAAGTATAATACTGCGCACTAGGGAAACAAATCTACGCACAGAGCTTATTTCACACAAAGATTTTTCTTCTTTAGTTCCCAACAATCACAGTTCTAGTTCCTGGCAACGTAACCATTTGTTGGCACAGGGGAAGACCTAGGGTTCAACGCTCAAGAGCACACCAACAAAATCGTAACTACTGGCCCTTACGAAAACACCTACAAGGTAGATGAAGTCTCACCTGAGGTAGAGGCAGGGGTGGTTGCAGGACTCAGATGTCTGCAACCTTAGTTGGGACACCAATCTATGATTATATCTTTTACAGGGCAATTATCATAGATCATTCATCAATATTCAACCATTATGGTACTTCACATATAGCACAAAGCATCACAGTGAATACTTAGACCTAAGATGATTAAGTACTTATTCACATAAATATAGATTAGATTCAACAGATCAAGCACTAAGCATCTTATATATCAGATCTAACATTCATTCATATATCATAAGCACAGAGAATAACTAGATATTTTTAATCACAACAAGCACTTAGCCAAGAAGGAGATAAACACATTAGGTTGAAGCACAGAGCACAATACACAAAGTTACCATGGTTCACCCCCACCCTGGGGCTACCTCCACAAAGTCTTCTTCTTTATATTATCTCGGTCAAGTGGTTACAACACAAAGCTTCAGTGACCCTTACTTCACACAAGACAAAAGATCTGCGCAACTCGCTAGATCCTTCTTCCTTGCACTTCAGCAAAAAACTACAACAACTTACACTTAGCTTTTCAATATCCTTACAATCATGCATAGAGCACTTGCAATATACATCCAGTCACACAGATCTAGCTACTAGCACTAAGCCTTTAGCTATACATCACATAGATGTACTACTACTCCCTACTTACATTGCCTAAGTATCTATTTATAGATTACAAAATGGGCCTAAGCATGGGTAACCCACACACCAACATCCCTTTCCATTTACAGCAACCCAAAACCCTAAAAGGGACCCAAAAATAGGTCTTGCTTCCCTAATTTCCTCTCCACGTTGCGCTCCATCTTTGGCAAGCTGTCGCAGTCCTTAAAATTTGTCAAATATGACCAATTATTCTTCAAAACTTGGTCAAGGGCCAACATCATGCATAGTCTGACAGAGAAGGTTCAGACATAAGAGCTCACGTTTGATATAGATCTGCATGCACAATTTATAGAGAAAGATCCGATGTAAAGCCTTGAATGCATGGCTCGATCGCTCTAGGGGTGGTTGTAGTCAATCTACGTATAAATATGTAATTTTGATATTTTGTTAAGGTCAATGGTTGAGCAAGGCTCCCTTATTGTAAAGTGCTGATGAAGCTCTGGTTCTCTAGTCCTGTATTTTGATTTGAGACTTCTTGTTTAATGAAATTCAACTTCCTTTTCATCTTATTTGCCTCTGATACTAAAGTGTTCATGATTGAAGGATTCCCATGGATTGTTTTAACCGAATTGAGATGTATGTTTGATTTTGGTCTTGTTATAACGTTCTTCACTTTTCTGAATCTTTGAATCCAAGAGGATCTTGTATTTGAAGTTTTTCCTCCTTAGTCTGTTGGAAGACCCGATGTCCATATCAGACCTCTACATTCTCCTCACTAGTTCTTCCTCCTATTTACCTTTACTACAACTTATCGACTAAATTTGATCAAGACCTCACCTGCTTGTGCATGCCGGTCCAATTTTCTGAGTTAAAATGATATTATCTGGAGTCTGCACCCATTTGACCTCTTTAAAAATATTCATTGTGACATATAAACTGATGGGTACCGGGCTTACCTTCAACGCAATTTGAAGGTGACTTCTAGTGCTAATAGAGCCACTAACCAACTAACTCTCTCCTATTCTTTTTGGATAGCCTAACTACATAGTTAAGGGGCCTTCTTTTGCTCACCCTTGTGCCAAAAGGAACCCAACAAATTATGCGACCATAGTGGGGATTTGAATAAAAATTATCCACAATTAGGATGTTATATTTTTATTTCTTACTTGTTTGCATGTGCAGGGGTCAAAACCGGCTTAAACTCACCACTCGAGATCAAGATTTCACCCCATAGTATGATATTTTTTTCAAAATTTTCATCCCGCTAACTTTCCTGTGTGTGCAGGAGTTCGAGATGAAAAGACACGTAGTTCACGCACACATGGGATCTATTAGAACTTCGCAAATGCATGGTCTACACTCTATGCACAATTGTTTCTGATTCTTCTGTGCACCTATCTTATTTTGGAAAAGTTGCAAGGATTGAGTTTCCCACTGCCACTCAGTAGTTTAGATTTGGTTTTAGCACTTTGTAAAAGGCAATACAAGCAGGATGAGATCTCATTCTTGCATCCATAAACCCCACATCACACATAGATAATTAGGGAGATTAAAAGGAACCACAATATCTTTGATTTCCTTGATTTCCACGTGGACGGGTTAAAAGGTTTTGCATTTGAATTTTAGAACAAATCTTTCATTTTACAAAGTCATCAGATAAAACCGGGACTAAAAGACTATCAAAACCAATCTTGGATTATGCTCTTTCCTTGAACCTTAGTGTGATCTTGAAAATCAGAAAAATAGGTTTCTTAGATATGTCTTCATCTCCATTGGTAAATCAAATCGATTTCCAAGGAGGCCAATTCTCTCAACTTAATTGTTGAAAATTAAATCTTAAAAGAGTTGTAAGGGCCCATATGCCCACATGCATGCATTTCTAGGATATTTTTAAAATTTTTAGAGTAAGTCACCTAAGGAGTTTAAAGAGGTTATAAGGGCCCACACATTCCTACATGCTCACAATCTAGGACTAGTTTCAAGTTTTCTAGATTACAAAATACCTTAGGAAGATAAAGGGTCCAAGAAAGGATTATCACATCCGCCATGATAGCTTAGGATTTCCTTTAGTTTGCAAGGGTCATTTTCAAACAAATTTAGTAAGTTATCTAAATAATATAAGTAAAGGACCACACGATGTACACCATGCTAACATATTGAATTTAATTTATTAAAAAGTTCTTTCACCATCACCATTGCTTGCACACACTTTCACTCATTCAAAAACCCTTTTGCTAGATACTTGAAACTCTCGCGAGCTTCATTTTTTTAGAATAGGGTCTTTGTGCACACCCTCATAAAGAACAAAGTTGGTCCATGAACCCAAATTCACAACCCTCTTTCACATTCTAAAAACAACCATAATCAACCCACTTTCTAACCTACATAGGGAGAACACAAAATAATTTGGCAGTCTAAGTTACGATTTTGGGGATAGGGATCCAAATAACTCCCCATCATCATTTCTCATTTGAAACTTAGAAAGGTTTGAATTAGGGTGCCAAAATCCTCCCACTCAAGCATTCCTATACCATCGGGAAGGGAGACACCCGTGAAGGGTTGAAGGCTGAGGTCCAGTTTTTCTGTGCGTGCCTCCTTGGGTCACCCAACCCTTGGAAAGCATCCAGCCTGTGATAGCTTTCTGAGGCCAAAAATCTTAATTTTGTGCTTGATGGAGGTAGCTTAGTAGCCAAAACTTAGGATTTATCTACCAAAGGTGACAGTTATGGGATGCAATCGCACCTCAATCATATTTTGAACGGTTGTTGGAAAATATTGCCAGTACTTTCGGGATATGCCTCCTGCATCCCTCATTATAACTGATTGTTCATCCCTTCACTAGTTTCTCCTCAAGTGGGTTCTGGCCCACTGTCGAGAGCATTTTTGGAGGTCCAGTGTTATTTGAGAGGAATGATGTTATGTTGGATAGGACACAAGCACTTTTTATTTGATTTATTATTCCCCTAATCAGGAGTTACCAAAATCTCAAACCACTTTTCATATTGTCTTGATGTATGATTTTCACCACTTGAAGTACATGCAATTCTACAAATACATTGTTTAAAGTAATTTGAAAGAAACTTGTTCTATCATTCCTCACCACCATTTAAACAAACCCACTTCTAGGTTGGAATCATAGGGGAACCAAAGTATCCCCACCATTCTAGACACTTGAGAAATTTACCCCCAATTTTGGGCGGTGCTCCTAATTTCTCTAAGGCACCAACAATACCATCACATACACCAGTTAGTGCCACAATATTAGGCTCATGATTAATAGGAGCCAATTTTCTTGGAACCAGTATCCCGAGAAACTCCCAAACAAAACCTCCACCACAAGGAGGCAGAGCCCAAACGTTTTCACAAAGTACAAGTTCCCATGGAACCACTTCCTCCCATAACATGGAAGGACCCACTACTATCATGCCCTTTTTGGCTTCACTCAATATCCCTGATATAAATAAACAGAAAAATGATCCCATATTACATGACTCCACCTGGCTGAATATTCCCACAAAACTACCTTCATACATCCCTAAGTTTGAAGGAAAAATAGGAGAGGACCCCTCCAACCATGTCACGTCCTTCCACTTATGGTGTTCTTCCAATAACATAATGGAAGATTACATTTTCCTACAATTATTTTAGAGAACCCTCACTGGAAAAACATCCAAATGGTATGTAGACAAGAAGTCTAGAGCCAACTCAACATTTGAATCATTAACCAAAGAATTCCTGACATTTTTTCAACTTCCCATCCATCACGATACTGGGTTTGAAATCTTGTCAGAATGCAAACAAAACACCACTACTCACATTTCGTACCATATTCACGAATGGTGTAGACGTCACAACTTTTGTAAAGTGGACACCACCCCATAACAAAGGATAGATTGGTTGTTCCGATTGCTTGTTCCTACCTTTGCTAAATATGTGGCCACAACCCTCCCCCAAATTGAATATGAATCCATTTTTGGATTACTGAGAGGTGGGGTGAATCAGTAATAGTGTAATTATAATCCTTTTTCTCCAAATAATCCAAGTGTTATATCAATGTAGAATTATTATCCAATAATGAGCAATAAGAAATGAACAATCACACACATACACAATACACCAGTTTTTTACGTGGAAACCCAAATCGGGAGAAAACCAAAGAATGATTTATCTTATATGTCTTGAAGAATTACATTCATTGGAAGCACCAACTTCCTTTGTTTTCCAGCTGCAATTGGAAGGAGGCTCCAACCCCCTAGTTTCTCAGGCTACAACCTGAGGGAAGCTCCAACTCCCCAATTCTCTGGCTACAACCAGAAGGAGGCTACAACCGGAAGGTGGATACAACCACGTGTCCTTGCCCCATCCAACCACCCTGAAGTAGAAGTGGAATGATGGAATCACTGTCACACTATCACTGTGAGATATACCGCTGTAAACCTGTACCAATAAACCTGAACCATGCATCAGCCATGCATCAACCTGTACCTCAACCTGTAATCAACCTCTACTGTAAACACGTGCATCCAACCATGTTCCAAGTATGTACCAATCATGTGTCAACTACTCATCAACTATGACTGATCAATATGTACCAACATCATCAACTGTACATCTCATGTATGTGCCAACTCATCAACTACTTGTCTCCACCATGTACCCAACTTGTACCTCAACAAAAATCCCTCATCAATTTCATCATACAAATATGATTTGTAAATCTGTAATAGACCTGGTGTATATGATCACATACCTGCAAACCTTCCTTAACTTTAAACAACAAGAGACTAGCATTTACATCAAACTTTTCTTTAGTCTCACATGACTAGTTTTGGATTAGTCAACAAACTTGACTTGAAATAATCATAAATTTGTAACTATAATGAATAAATATATGAAACAGATACACAATTTCTTCAGAGTGTTTTATGAAATTCCTCCCGGTTTCACTACTTGGAACCTCTCAGAAAAGGAGTTATAGAAAAAATGGCACACCTTGCTGAATTTTGGGTTATTCTAGAAAGCGCCCTTGTAGAGCATGCCTCGCATAGAATATTTATTGAATTTATATGAAAATGTTACAAAGAATAATAAATACTGTAATCTAACCAACACATTTGGTCTTACTAAATTTGGATTTGTTATGAAGAAGCTATGACGTGTTTACCCGAAACACCTGTTTTTGACTAGTTTCAGGACTGGCCACAAACCCTATTTGCCACAGAGTGTAACTCCAAAAATACAACGACCCACAAGCTAAATTTTTTATCATAGATAATTGGATATGTTTCCTCAATGTCATATCAATTTCACAGTCTGAATCATTCTATAAAAAAAAAATTATTGCGAAAATGGTGAGATGACCTGAAAAAAACATACCTTATAAAGCATCATCAAAAGAATTTATCCTTCCTTGAATTCCAGCCTTCATTTCTTCACTTTCCTCAGAAATTCAGCTTATATATCCTTTGTTTACCTCATACACCTATAGGTATTCAATATTCTCAAGTGTGTCTTAAATGAGAGAGCCTTGCCTCTTATTTATTCTCTCCAAGTAGCTTCCTTAAAAACATCTTCTAGGTCACTTTGCCCACTTTCCTTATTTTATGGTTAACCCACTTCTAATTTCTCCATTAAATTTATTATTGAATTAATTTATTTTGTATTCTCTTTGAATTATAGTACACTCATCACTTCACTTTATTATTTACCTTTTAAAATCTCTTAAACCACTTTGACTACTTTGACATTTTGGGGCTTCTAGATGACATATGAGGGTCCTCCAACTTCGTAAGGCCATAACTCTCAAACCGTGAGGAGTTATGTGATGTTACATATACCACCAGAAATGGAATGACATGTACTATTCATATAGAATAATATTACCTGAAAATATATCAAAACACATACCAATATCCATCAAACAAACTTGGGTCCATTACCCAAACCTGGGTTCTCCAACTTCTCATGGTCATAACTCTCTAACCGTGAGGAGTTATGTGACATTCCACATACCACCAGAAATGGCATGACAAGAACTATCCATATTGGATAGTTTCACTAAAAAATTCACTGGGGTTCATCTCATTATTCCACAAATAAGCATGTGTTCTCTAATCGTACTTCTAGGATAACTCAATCCACAAGGTGTCTTCCCATGAGGGATTTCACCATAAGGGGACCAATTTGGAGTTCATCCATTTCTACTTATTATCAACCATGAAAATAAAATAAGGAGTCATCTTT
>ML828940.1:101540-128792 GCA_009831015.1 Picea engelmannii
CTTGTCTTCTTGAGACCAACTGATTCCACTGATTATAATTGTAAATATATATTTTTAGACCTACCATTGATCTCATAAATCCATATCTTTTTGTATGTCACAAATTGTCCATAAATTTTCTACTCAACTGTCCACTATATTGGCCCATCTGTCACTATACTATTATGAAGGCTTCTTTGTTGCAATTGATCATCACATATTCCTATATTTCAGATTGAATCAAATATGTCCATTGATATGTAATACGTTCTTGAACCTGTAATGAATATATCCCTACCTGGAAAGTGTGTCAATGAAATTTCTCTGATATTTGCATGGGAACGTTGCTTCTCAATCGATTAATCTATCATTATGTACTTATGTTATCTTATTGCTATGAATCTATCTTTGTAAACAAAAACTACTTGAAGGATGGTCTTTGGATCTATAGTGGCTACTGCATAGACTCCCCCTCTTCAATATTCATATTTATTGGGAGTCTCCAACCCAAATGGCTTAGAAAAATACCCACTCTGATGCATAATAATATTCCTCTTCATATGTGGATTCATCATCATCCTAAATTTTGACTTGCATTTTGACTTCTTTCTCTTTCTGAATTCTGACTTCATTTTTATCTTCATGCTTTTCCTAGACTCTAACATATTCCTCTTTGCCTGTGGATTCATCATGATCCTACACAACTGTAAATCCTACAATCTCTTTGACATGTTCTTTATTCATATGCTTTTATTCTCTTTCTCGTACTGTTATCACTCCAAGAAACTCCTTAGGGTTGTAGACTAAGGATGCTTGGTAACTTAAAAATAATGTGTAGGTATGCTTGGAACAATGGGGTCTTTAATGATCAATGTAATAAATAGCTCATCATACATATAAAGAAACAGTGCTTTCAGGAAACAATAATCAGATCAAGTAATTTGAAAGGAGAGGATGAAGAACACTAATCTTGATTTCCAGGTACAACTAAATGTAGGGCTTAATGCAAGATAGAAAGAAATCCTTTATCTCAAGTCTATGAGCTCAATAAAGAGATAACAGTCTTCATAAGATAAAATAAAATGAAACAAAGTACAGAAAGGGAAACATGGATATTTCTGATATTGAAAACGAAAGGAGACTGTAATTTTATTCTGTAAATAAGAGTCTATACAGCAGCACAAAATATATTCCCAGTTTGAACCCTTGTCTCTTAGAAAAGATAGGCATGTATAGCCTTTTAGAATCAGTTTTAAAGATCCTGAAAACTTGGATCTGTATCTAAAAATAGCAAATCAAATTAACTAAGCAAATTGATAACAAATACTTAATGGCTAGACTAGCATTAGAATTGTCCTCCATCTCAAAATTTGACATCTGTATTCTTCATCTTCTGGAATCTTTTGTGTCATGAAACATGGAAAAGGCACCTGTCTTGGCAGCTGGATTTCTTCAGTTACTCATAGTCAACACTTTAGGAGATCAATTTAGCATGTGGTTTTTCAAAAATCCCACGAATATCTGATGTTGAGTATTTCTTTGACCGAGTTGTTAATCCTTCAATTCTCTGGAACCTCTTTAAATCCTTTGAAAATCGCCCTACTCCATCCTTAGCTTTCAAAAACGCTTTTTGTGCTTTCACCAACTAACTTGTCTTATGATTCGTTGGTTAGCTGGTGAAAGTGTTGCCTTTCACCAGCTAACTGGTTGTAAAATTGCCCTATGCGCTGGTGAAAGCTCTGCCTTGGCCCAAAATGAACTTTCACCTCCAAAACTGTGGTTCTATAAAAAACTCAATGTGTCTCTACTTTATCCCCTTGCATATTTACAGCAACCTGAGCTAGTACTTGCAGATCTGGGTGTGACTTTTGCTTTTGCTTCAATTTTCTAATCTTCCTCTTAAGGCGTTTTGCTAACCACCATAGACTGTTATAGTCTTTGGTGATTTTCTTTTTCCTCTTCTTGTCCTTGACACTTTCACAAGCCATCTTTTCAAATGCAACATTTATTTCTGTGAAATTATCAAACAGAGTCTTGTATCTTTCCTTTATTACTCTCTCTAAGACCTCCTACTGAGTGATCACTTCTTTAAGTTGCTTGATTTTCTGTGTTTTCTTCGACTTAGTTCTCTTTGATGTTTCCCCTTCATCGGTGTGAGTGAAAGTCTCACAATCCTGTGCAAATTCAATGGAGTGTTCAAGGCTTTTAATGGCAGGGCTCTCATATTCTTGCTCTAGCTCTGAGTCTGTGTATGGCAGATTTAAGATGTTTGTTTTCTTTTCTGTAGGCTGCTCTATAGTAGTTTCAAAATCCAATTTTTTCTTTGACCTGTGAGATCTTACACCAGAGATCCTATCTTCTGGGGGTCTTGGAAGGGTTCTCCTCTTCCTCGAGCTGCTTTGAGGAGTCAATTGCCTTTTTCCAGCTCTCTTCTGTTCATTCATGGGCTGAGTTTGAGTTTCAAACCCCTCCCAAAAAAGAAAATGTTTCCAAGTCCTTCCTTTTTGTCTTAGCTCCTCCAGGATTATCAATTTAATAAGGCCAAAGTGGCAGAGAGTGTTCTTCATACTTAGAGGTTCAGCTCTAATATTTTTAAAGACTTTAGTTAAACTCTTGTGCAAGAAGAAAGGCAAATTTAAGAGAGTTTTCCCTGTAAAATGGTCTAGGAGCTTGAAATGATATAACATCAATTTGTCGTACCTGCCTTCTGAAGTTATGTAGAGTTGGATTCCCTTAAAAAAATCCTGCCACTCATCTTCTAAATGGGAAACTGGCATGTTCTTCTTCCATGCACTATTTCTGAATTTTTCCTTTAGATATGCTCTGAAAATTAGGTTTTTGGTTGCTGTTGTTTTGAAAAAACTCTGGCCTGATCTAGGTAAACTGGTCGTTGCAGCGATGGCAACTTCATCCACGATGATTTCTAAAGACACAACACAGGCTTTATTTCCATCATAAGTCTTAGCAAATGCCTTTGTTGTTGATTGGTGACAGTCGTTCTGCAGCTTCTCGACATATCCCATGCAGCCTGCATCCGAGAAGTGTTTTTGCACCTCTGGATGCACCTGTCGAAAGGACAGACTGCCCAATTATTTTCTTAACAGAGAACCACTACGTCTCCTTACCATCTGTAATTCGATCCTGAACCAATTTTGCACACAAAACAATGCAATCTGTTGTTTGAGACGAGGTTTTGCGCTAGTGAAAACATTCGGCGTTGTCTTTTAAAATTGAAAACTTATCATATGCTTGTGGATGATGCGTGTTGGGGAAATGATGCGTCGATTTGATGTCACCAGCCAAGAAGTACCGCTCCTTCACCTGTAATGATGGATTTTAATTCGCCATTTCCAATGCCATGATCGTGCAGCATGCATTTTTTAACAAGATCTACTTTGCAATCCGATTTAGACGTGCAAACCCGAATCCCCATCATTATCCAGTTTCATGAACGCATCATAATGATTACATGATGTGTGTTGAGCATGTCATCCTTTGATTTTTTAAAACGTGGAGAAAACACACGTGATCCCCGCTTTCACCAGCTAACGGCCCGTGGTAAGTGCTCCTTGGCTGTTGAAAATTGCCGCTTTCACCAGCTAACGGCCCGTGAGAAATGCTCCTTAGCTGTTGAAAATCACCGCTTTCACCAGCTAATCATTATCCTTAAAACACGCGTTAGCTGTTGAAATTTTTTCATGAAATTTTTAAAGAGAAGACCTTTATGGATCGTCTTATTTCTAAGACATAAATTAAAACCTAAGTTTTGCTACTAGAAGAACTCCAAACAAAATTGGAGAAAACTATCAATAACCTTTCTATCAACCACAAAATGCAAGCATAGTGACTGGTTCATTTTGGGAGCTAACACGTACTAATGCAAATCCTGGAACCTGCTCTTCATTTACTTTCTCTTCTTGTCTTTCTTTTCTTCTCCAAGCCTTCTTGTATCCGATATCAGTGTTTTACTTTATGGATGGATTTATCATGCTCTACAATCACGATCTATGTTTCAATAGTTGTGGAATTTGTAACACTCAATGTTGTGTGAGGCCACATAAGCATCTCTTGCTTGAAAACTTCTTCCATATGCTCAGCAATCTATAGCTTTATGTCCAAAGTTAGTACAATTAAAAAAATAAACATAAAAGAAACTTTCATACCTCGGAGTGAAGGGTATTCTTTTTTATGTAGTCGTTTTGAATTAATGCCTTGGTTGATCACAATCTTTTATTTTGTTGTTTCCTTCACAATGATTGAAGCTTCTTTGATAAATGAAAGTGGAGGGTCTTCTTTGATATCCGTCTCTTCGGTAATCTTCTTCTTAAGTGTTTGTTATTTCTGGAATCTTCTCCTTTGAGCGCTCTTCTTTCTTGATGGGATCTTTGATGACTTATGTGTAACTTATTTCCTTCTCTTCATTCTTCCTTGGTAACTTGTAACCTTCAACCTTGTTTACTAATGATGTGTATGTTTCTCTTTATTCATCGTTCTTGTTGAGCTTAACAATTTTAACTCTTAACGTGAAAACTTGTTCTTCAATATTTTCAACCTCTTCTTCTTTCTTCATCATTTGGATCTTCATGACTTCTTTAGCTCTCTTTGATTCTTCAAGTTGCGTCTTCAAGGTGATGATTTCTTCTTCAAGTCGTCTTTCTTCTTGACCTAAATTAGCTTCAAGATTATTTAAGTCCTCGTATATTTCTTTGAGATGTCTTGTCAGACTCTTTTCTCTCTTCTCTAATTCCTTTCTATGTGTTATAATTTTGGATTCCAATTACTACTTTTCTTCCAACTGACTCTTGTATGTTTCTTCAATCCTTCTACATTCTTCCAGCGAAGTTTTTAGATTCACAATGACCTGCTGGACTTCTTCATAAATTTCTTGAGAATCCTTCTTAACTAATTTTTCCTCAAGACACTTATTTTTCTTCCTTTCTTATGTCCGTTCATCTAAAAAACTGATTAATTCTTCTTCAAGATCTACTATGCCTTCTTCACAATATTCTTCTTTTGAATCTGTCTGACATGATGAGCATCTTTCTTCTCTTTCAAATTTAACATATTCTTTGTTCTGATCAGTATACTCTGGCTCTATGATAGGATGATATTTATTTGAATAGATACTTTGTAGATTTTCCCAAATTTCTTTGGCGGATAAACATTTTCCCACTTTGTCTTTTACTGAATTAGGTAATCCTTCCAAGATGAAATCCATTTCTATTTTTTTATTTCTTTTCAATTCTTTCTTGGTTATAGTCTTCAGAGGTTTCTTTGAAATGGTGTATCCTATAACAACTGAGTGCCAAACATCATATACATGTTCCTGTAAAAACATTTTCATCATGATACCCTACATCTCATAGGTTTCACCATTGTGACCATTAAATTGTGGTATTCCATTCTTATATGAATTTTTTCTCTCCGTGATCTACCTTCCAGTGGTTAGATTGTTTTCTTGAAGGAACCTACTCTGATACCAATTGTTGGAATACTAAGAGGGGGGAGGGGGTCAATCAGTATGAACACTTTTACCACTTTTAACCACAATATATACACTTCAACTTTATCATTAGTATGTTATCAATGTATCATCTATGATTGCATTCAATATATCATGAGAATATAATCATAAGCAACATCACATCAAATACACAGTACATCATAATTTATGTGGATACCCAAATGGGATAAAACCACATAATGATTTCGTATATATTGTCAAGAATACATTCATTGGAAGCACCAACTTCTGAATTCTCCAACTGCAATTGTAAGGAGGATCCAACCCCCTATTTACAGGCTCCAACCTGAAGGAAGATAAAAATCCTTGAATTCTTTGCCTCCAACTAGAAAGAGGATACAACCCCCCTGATTCTCAGGCTCCAACTCCCCATGTTCTCCAACACCAACTGAAAGCAGGCTATAGCCCCCTTTCATTTCCCCATCATGCCACCTCGAAATATAAGTGTAGACCAAACTATCACTACTACTGATATTGTCACTTCCTCTGATAATCAACCTATCATTGTCACATCAACCTTTACCTGATCATCAACCTCTAACATGTCACCATCACATCAACATGTAACTGATCATCAAATTGTAACTTATCATCAACCTATAACCTGTCACTGTCTCATCAACTTGCAACTGATGATAAACCAATCATCCAACCTGTCACTTTCCCTTTCGTTGTCTCTGTCACTGATATACCATCATCAACCAACTATATCCATATCCACTCACATGGATACCAAAATCATCACCAAACCATGTACATCAATCATGTACCAAAACTTGTACCATACAATGTACATCAATATGTACCATATAATGTACATCAACATGTGCCATACCATGTACATCAACCATGCATCAAACATGTACCATACCATACATCAACCATGTACCATACCAAGTACATCAATAATGCACCATATCATGTACAACAACCATGTGTCTCAACTTGTACCAACACCACCAATATATGCATCTAGGATACACCTCAAACTATGTGCCTCAAGCATGTACCAACTGTTAATGTTTAAGTTATTCTTAGAGTTATTTTCTTTTAAATAGATAACAATAGCATAAGATAGGATCATTGAGAAATACACAATCACAAGAGACACATCATTTATCCTGGGAAACCCTCATGGGGCAAAAAACCCAGCAAAACTTCTTTATTATAGATAGCCAATACAATGCCAAGAGATAACTCAAACAAGTACAAAAAGTCCTCTCCCAAAGATGTGCCTCTCTCTCTCAATTCTCCAACTGCAACTCCGAAACTTGTCTCTCAAATGAACAAGTGAGTGTGTGTCTAAGTGAGGTGCTAGCCTCCTTATTTATACAAGTCTGGCACGTGTAGAAGTGTCTCTTCATTTGCAGGGCCGACTTCTCAATCTGGGTGGTTATAACCACCTTTAATATATTATGGGGCTGACTTCTTATTCTGCATATTACAATTACATTTTGAACAATCCGCAAAAGGGGATTTGGCCCTTTACAATACCCGACATGATCAATCCACAATGGGGATTGATCCAATGAATGATATATCAAATAATAATCAGAATACACTTTGCAGTTACATTATTTCAACACTCCCCCTTAACAAGAAAGGTATTCTTCGACAGCATAAGGCGAGAGAGAGGACTACATCATCAACAACATCAGGAGGACAGCATCATCAATATTGTCTTGGAACACTAACTGGCATATCTATAAATCATCAGAAGTTTTCTTCATCGACAATATCGTCATTCTCAAAGGAATGCAATCATCATCTGCATCAATATGAATTAGTATAAAACTAATACATCATCATCACAGCATGAGGCTAGCTCATCATCATAATACTGAACTAGCTTTACGTCATAGCTGTCAAGCTAGAAGCATAGTAATCATCTTGCTTTACGTCACAACAATCAAGCTAGAAGCAAGATACTCATCTTTTCTTTACGTCACAGCAATCAATCTGGAAGCAAGATACTAGACTGGCTTTACATCACAACTATCAAGCTGGAAGCACAGTGTTAGTTTCATCTTATCGTCTTGTTTTATGTACAGCAATCAAGCTGGAAGAAAGATACTAGACTTGCTTTACGTCACGGCTCTCAAGATGGAAGCACAATACTAGTCTCATCTCAACGTCTTGCTTTACGTCACAACACTCAAGCTGGAAGCAAGATACTAGATTGTCTTTACGTCACAGCTCTCAAGCTGGAAGCACAATACTAGTCTCATATTAATGTTTTTCTTTACGTGACAACACTCAAGCTAGAAGCAAGATACTAGACTGGCTTTACATCACAACTCTCAAGATGGAAGCACAATACTAGTCTCATCTCAATGTCTTGCTTTATGTCACAACACTCAAGCTATAAGCAAGATACTAAATTGGCTTTACATCACAACTATCAAGCTAGAAGCATAGTACTAGTCTCATCTCAATGTCTTTCTTTACGTCACAACACTCAAGCTAGAAGCAAGATACTAGACTAGCTTTACGTCACAGCTCTCAAGCTGGAAGAATAGTACTAGTCACATCACAACAACTACTCCCCCTTTCAAGGAAGGTCCTTTCAGACTATACCAAGCTTATCTCGAAAGTGCTCAAACTTTACACGAGATAGAGGCTTGGTCAACACATCATAAACTTATTCATCTGTGATAACGTACTGGAGTTTTATGGCTCCACTCTGCACCATATCATGGATGTAATGATATCGAATCTCTATGTGCTTCGACCTATCATGGAATACAGGATTATCTGTCATATTTATGTAGCTCTGGTTGTCACATAGGATCATGGTTGCTTCCATATATAGGTCAAATAGGTCGGTCAACAACTTACGAAGCCATATAGCTTCGCAGCTAGTAGAACACGCAAGAATGTATTCTGCTTCCATTATGCTAAGAGCAATGATGGATTGGTTCCTACTCTACCATGAGATCATGGCTGATCTCAAACTGAAACAGCATCCTGAAGTGATTTTCCTATCAGAAACACTTCCATCCTAATATGAATCAGTGTACCCACTCAATGTGAAATCATGATCTCTGACATAATTGAGACCACAATCTAATGTACCCTTAAGGTACCTCATCACATGTTTTGCAGCCACAAGGTGAACATGTCTAGGTTCTACAAGAAACTGACTCAAGGTGTTCATGGAAAAACAAATATTTGGTCTGGTGTTCGTCAGGTACATCACCAATCCAATAATTTGTCTATATAGTGTGGAATCAATCAATTCTGATGAAGTATCGACCAGCAGCTTCAGCTTCAGCTTCGTTTCCATGGGTGTATTCATGGAATTTCACTCTAACATGTTGAATCTCTTCAGGATTTTGACTCCATACTTCCCTTGGTTAAGGAATATCCTCTCTGGACTCTTCCCTACCTCAAGACCTAAGAAATAATGCATTAGGCCAAGGTCTTTCATCTCAAATTTTGAAGCAAGCCTCTTCTTACATTTGGTGATGAGATTTTCTTCTCTAGTTAAGAATAATTCATCCACATATAGAAATAATATCATTGGCTCATCGTTCATGACCTTGAAGTAGAGGTTAGAGTCTTGTTTACTCTTGGTAAATCCCAAGCTTGTCAGGAAACTATCTATCTGGCCATACTAACCTCTAGGAGCTTGCTTCAATCCGTATAGAGCCTTCTTCAACTTGCAGACATGAGACCTCCTGTCTTCAACTTCAAATACTTGAGGTTGCTCTACATACACTTCTTCTTCGATGACACTATTTAGGAAAGATGTCTTTATGTCCATCTAGTGTAACTTCCACTTCATCTTAGCTGCAAGGGCTATGATGGTTCTAATCGAAGTGTATCTGGCTACAGGAGCAAATGTCTCTTCATAGTCAATGCCTTCGTTTTGAGAAAATCCATGAGCTACAAATATTACTTTATAATTCTCAATACTTCCATCAATAGCATGTTTTATTTTGAAAATCCATTTGGAGGATAACACATCCTTACTCTTCGTTCTGGGAACTATTTCCCATACATCATTCTTTATTATGGATTGGTACTCTTCTGTCATGGAATCTGCCCATTCTTTCTTATGAATGGCTTCTTCAAAACAGGTAGGCTCCTTCTCTAGGAGATCACACATCAAAGACATATAACTGGAGAATGGCTTAGGTCTCTTCACATGTCTAGTGGTTCCTTTGGGAACACCATATTTCTCTCCATATTGAATAAGCTCTCTAGCCCAAGATGGCTTCCTCTTATGGTAGATCGCCATTTGAGGAGTTTCTTGAAACTCTACTACGTCATGATCTTCTATAATTTCCTCATCAGGGGAAGTTATGAATTCCCTCACTGGTTCAACAGCTCTAGGAACCTCCCTCACTGTATCTACAATTCTGGGGATTACGGGTTCCTCTTCATATACTTCTTCAAGTTGGCATCTTCTCGATTTATTGAGCATTGTATCTTCATCAAAGGTCACATCCCTGCTGATATCAATGTGAAAATGACCTGGTATATAGATCATGAAGGCATTGGAGACCTCAAAGTATCCCACAAATATTCCCCTCTTTCCTGAGGGTTCTAGCTTGTTTCTCTTCTCTTTCAATATGTGTATAATTACTAGGAAGCCAAATATTTTGAGATGGCTTACCTCTGGCTTCTTTCTGGTGAACATCTCTTTTGGGGTATTGAACCCAAGTGCACTATGGGATAATCAGTTTTTCACATATACGGTTGTCATTGCTACTTTTTCCCATAAGCACATAAGAAGATCTTGATCGTGGATCATGGTCTTCACGGCTTCCATTATTGTTCTGTTCTTCCTTTCAGCTACACCATTTTGTTGAGGATTATAGGGAGTCGTGAGTTCCCTCTTGATCCCAACATCTTTGCAGAAGTTCACAAAATCTTTTGAGGTGTATTCTCCTCCATTATCTGACTTGAGTATGTTGATCTTTCTTTCAGAAAGATTCTCTATCAAGGCTTTGAATTCCTTGAATTTGTTGAACACTTCATCTTTAGATTTCAAGAAATACAACTAGGTCTTACGAGAATAATCATCAATAAATGATACATAGTATACCTACCCACTAATGGAGGATGATGGCATTGGGCCACACACATCTGAATGAATGAGTTCTCGAACTCCTTCTTCTTTGTTGTCTCTCTTCGAAAAAGGGTTCTTGATGTTCTTCCCTTGTGCACATCCAGTGCACATGCCTTCATGGCAAACCTTGAGTTTTGGTAGACCTGTGACAACTTTGCATATGTATGGTAGTGCCTTGTAGTTGATGTGAGCTAATATTCTATGCCAAAGTTCACATATATTCGCAATGGTGTAGGTCATGGCAGCTTCTGAGTGACCCTTTAACTTATACAAGCCACCTTCTTCTTTCCAATGATGATTGCTTCTTTCATGGTTTCTCCTTTAGCCCACATAAGAAATTCTCCATATATAAAGGAAACTATGAAGCCCTTCTTTCTAAAGCTGATATGGAGAGTAGGTTCTTTGTAAAACTTGGTACATAGAGTATGTCCTTCATCTTCATTGAATTCCCTAAATTAAGTTTGTAGTTTGATTCTACCACTCCCTTGATGGGATATTGGTAATCATCTCCAAGTGTCACTTTCTGAGAAAACTTATTTTCTGAAATGTAAGAGAGAATATCTCTTTTTCCTGTCATATGCTTGGAGGCACCACTATCAATGATCGAAGTGTCCTCTCCAGGTGTTACCGATCCTAAGAGGGCCTAGATTATGACATGGTCTTTAATTTGTTCTATTAACATCTTTGTGGGTGGATCTTCATCTTCAACTGCATGGGCATGGTTCCCCTTTTGTTTCCTCTTGTATTCTTCTCGTCTAGTTGGACAAAACTTCACAATGTGTCCCATCTTGTCACAATGGTAGCATTGTACAGATGAGTAATCTATTTCCTTACGTTGTCCTTTCTTTTGGAATCTCCTTGGATGAGATTCTTTATGACTGAATTTGTTTGGGGCTTGAGACTCTTTATAAGTCTCTTTCTGGAAGTAAGACTTCTTCCTTCCTCCTTTAGTGTGAGTAGCTAGAGCTTGATCTTCATATATTGCTAGTAAGGCCTCTCAGTTAGCTACTCTTTTTTCTTCTTGGATGCATTCTTCCCATAGACCGTCAAACTTTAGTTTCTCCATTCTGGCACAAATTGTTTGGATGAATGCATCCCAAGGTCTCGTGAGACCATTTAGGGTCGTCATTATAAGTTTGTCTTTGTCTATAGTATCTCCAATTGCTTCTAGTTTTTCTTTGAATTGGGATATTATGTAGAAGTATTCCTGGATTGATTCTCCTTTCTGCATTCTTGTATTCTTGAGCTGAGTTCTAAGATTCATCTTCTAGTTTATGTTCTTTCCTTCATATAGTCTTTTTAGGGAATCAAACATTTATTTTGGAGTCTTATTTGATGACACATAGGGAATCAAGTGATCTTTGATTGAATATGCAATGATTCTTTTGGCCCTGATTTTGTCCTTTTGGTGCTTTGCTTTCCCTGTAGCATCGTCGGGCTCCGGCACTTCTTCTTTGACGAATCTTTCTAGATCACTCTCTTCAAAAATGAGACCAATCCTATACTTCCAGGAACGAAAGTTTTCCACACCTTCTAGTTTGTCAACAAGCTTAACGCTTGCAAACATCTTCTACCTGAAGCTGGGAAAATGTCCAAAAAATGAAAGTGTTCAAAATCAAATTATGAACTGACCAGGAGGTGTGCTTGGCTAGGCGAGTAGCTTGGTGTGCTTGGATCTAAGAAAATCCAACTTTTACCCCTCCAAACTTGATCTACACATTTCTATACTGGTGCTTCTGGTTTTTTGGTACCTCTGGTACTCTGGTACTTCTGGTACTTTGGTTTTCTGGTACTTATAGTACTTTGTGAAACTAGGGTTTCACTTTCCAGGAGATCTAGCCATTGAAAAGGTGCATTGAAGGTGCCAAAATGATCCTTAGGGGAGGGTGCACTTTTCTAGATGGTTTTAGGGCTAAAATACCTCACCAACAAAAATCCCAAATTTGCATGTACGGCAACAGTGACGTTTTTCACTTTCTCTTGTGAAAGATGCTCTCTTCAACTTAGCTCTGATACCATGTTAATGTTTAAGCTATTATTAGAGTTATTTGCATTTCAATAGATAACAATAGCATAAGATAGGATCACTAAGAAATACACAATCACAAGAGACACATCACTTATCCTGGGAAACCCTCATGGGGAAGAAAACCCAGCAAAACTTCCTTATTATAGATAGCCAATACAATGCCAAGAGATAACTCAAACAAGTACAGAAAGTCCTCTCCCAAAGATGTGCCTCTCTCTCTCTCTTCTCCAACTGCAGCTTTGAAACTTGTCTCTCAAATGAACAGGTGAGTGTGTGTCTAAGTGAGGCGCTAGCCTCCTTATTTATACAAGTCTGGCATGTGTGGAAGTGTCTCTTCACTAGCAGGGCCAACTTCTCAATCTGGGTGGTTATAACCACCTTTAATATATTATGGGGCCTCTTTAATATATTCAGGGGATGACTTCTTATTCTGCCTATTACAATTACATTTTGACCAATCCGCAAAAGGGGATTTGGTCCTTTACAATAGCCGACATGATCAATCTTCAATGGGGATTGATCCAATGAATAATATATCAAATAATAATCAGAATACACTTTGCAGTTACATTATTTCAACACCAACATCCATAAACCATGTACCATGATATGTGCCTCAATAATATACCATATCACTCATGACATGTCCCAATCATGTCATACACCATGTACCATAATATATCAACAATGAAGTTCCTCAACAAAGTACCAAGGAATGTGCCTCATACATATGCCAATACAAATATGTGCCTCTAACAATGAACCATAACATCCATGTACCAATTACCAAGAATATGTGTCAATCATGTATCAATATCACCTCAACCATATGAAACCATGTACCATGTACCACAAGGGTTCCAAGACATGCCTTAAGCATGTGCCATACCATCCATGAAACAAACCTCAAACAAACACATGTAAAACGTACTTTTACTCATGAAGAGGACCTCGTGCATATCATCTCAGACCAAAAAACCTTCCTTGACTTTAGAATCAACAAGATGGAACCTTCTTCAATATTTTTAAAAAGCATCCACTACTTTCTCCACTGTGACTTGTGAATGTCCTCTAATTTCTCCACTGTGACCCGCGGATGTCCGCTTCTTTCTCCACCATGACCCGCAAATATTCGCTACTTTATACATTGTGACCTGGATATGTCCACTACTTTCTCCAATGTGACCCATAGATAACCTTAGAAAGCTAGTTTGATCACTTTAGACTTTTCCCTTCAGTTTCCTTCACTACCTTAGACCTCTCAAACTTATCTACCTCAAATATGTTACAAAATAGTTACCAAAAAGATCACTTGAAAGATAGATAATCATTTAACTTTTGTGTGTTTTTATGAAGGACTTCTTGTGGTGTATTTATAATTTTTCAAGCTATCGTCTTTCCTTACTTTAGGGATTTCTTGTTACAACCACTTTACCCATTGACTAAGACTTGTAACTATTTAGGGGCTTCATAACCATCCTTTGGGGCTTCCAACTTTACATGGCCATAACTCCTCAATTGTGAGGAACCACGTGGCGTATCACCTATCACTATAAATGGCATGATGAGTATTATCCATATATGAATGTATTACCTACATTTACAATGTCATTCATGTCCTTATTCCTCAATCAACTTTGGGTTCCATAACCACACCTCTGAGGATTCTTGTAGACTTGTTCAAATGCACCCATCACATATGTTGACATCAACCACTCTTGTTGACATCAATGAAAAATAACTTACCATTAATATCAATCAAAACTCTGGGGTACCTCGAATGCTCCAAGGGTTGACATCAATGACAACCAACTATACAAACCAATTGTCCAACACATTTCTTTATATGGGTTCTTTAATGAACACACCTGAATATTTGAGAGGTCTTCAAGAAAAATTGTTGGGTCTTCAAGGTAGTCCTGTAGAAGTTTGAAGCCTCCTTTCTTCATATTAAGGATATCTTCATCTTTGACACTCTTGAAAAACATTGGTTCAGGGAGTCTGAATATCCTTTTAAAGATTGAGGGAGCTAAAGTGATGGGTGATTATCCCTGTAAATAAATAATTCTCCTCTCTTTATCAAACTTGTCAATACACCATGAAATTAGTTCCTTAAAATCATACACCTATGGAACACAACCTGTTGATGTGATTCTAGATGTCCAAATCCAATTCAAATTCTTTTTCGGGATTGGTAATGTAGAATAATACTTGTAAGTTTGTGCCCACTGAAATCTTTGTTCTTCTGTAATACCTCGGTTTTGAGTCTCCATATCAATAATGTATTTTGTTTATTTGATGAAAGGTTAGAGTTCCCAAACAATTAAAAGAGGTCGGAGTGCCTAGGAAATGAAATACTTTGAACATTGCAAATAAAAAAATGCATCACTAGTTGCAAGAGGGAAAAAGACAAGAGTTATAGGGGGATATGATTCCATGAGAGAGCAGGCTAAAGAGGCTAAGTCTTTTTATTATATTTTTTTTACCCATCTTGGTTTTAATTAAGAAAAGCAGTTACATGAGCTTCTTGGGGGAAGGCCATGTGGTTCTTGGATTTCAAGTAAATATATAAGCCTCTCTTTGGGTTGTTTGGGGGTTCACTTTTCGATTGATGTTACTCATTCATTTGGTTCATCATTCATTCTTTTTCTTGGTGTGGACATGGGGACGAGTTGCTTGATATAGTAATTATTGTTTGGGTTGGTTCATCATTCATTTGAGACATTTTTTTGTTGTTTATAGTAACTAATGGTGTATTCCAGCTATGAATTGGTGCTTGTATTCCTAAGATGCATTGGCATGTGCTAAACCTTGCTCATGGTTTTGAATCCTGAGAGTCCCAACATGGCGCTTCTTGACCAGATGCACTAGAGCCTTGGAAATAATTGGACAACCTGAGGGAATGTGTGGCAATGAAGGGGGTTCATTTTCTTTGGGTGGTGTAGGATTGACAGAAGAGAGCTAGTGTAATTTGGATTTTTGTGTGTTGAGAAACTTGTGAGAGCTTGAGTGATGACTGGTTTGGGAAGATGATTTTCTCTATGGAACCTGTCCTTGTGGATTCATATCCCTAGCTCGAGGGTGACCTGTTGTTGAAACTTGGAACAACAATGTCTAATTTTGGGTGGAAGGTCCTTGGTCTGCATCTAGTTTGTGATTGGTTTTGTTTAAGATAAATGATCTATGTCATGGGTTCCTTTGCTTGTATATTTATTTTCGTTGTGTACTAATTATTATATATGAGATATGTATTTTAATGTGTCTACTTTCTCATTATTGTTGTGCATGGCATGATTAAGCATTATTTTTAAGTCTAGCATGAATCTTGATTATTGCATGTGCATTTATTGTATTTCTTTCATGCTTCTTTATTAATTAATTATTATCATAATTCGAAATTAGTTCATGAAGTGTGATTTGAAGTAGCATGGCCAGCCTGTTGGTGGTTGGGTACATTACAGAGTGGTATCAGAGACTATAGTTCAAACACCAAACTCGTATGGGCCAAGACGAGTGCAAATTTGGGAAATTTGTTATTGCAAACGTTGGTCTGAGAAAATTTGAGGAAAAACAAAAAATTAGAGAGAAATTCCCTAAATTCGAGAGAAGATTCGAGATTTATATAACCTAAAATTGTCTGATAATTTTAATGCAGTCAATCTGCAGAGTTGCGGAGTTGCAGAGAGGGCCATTTCCCATTTCTTCTTGGATTTATTAGAAATTGAAAAATAGTGGTTTTTAAATACATGGGTCAAGATCATTGGCAGAGATTCGGATTAAGATGAAATCCTTGGAGAGAGTCCATAAAGAATACATGGAAATAACCCATGAAGGAATTGAATAAAATCTATGGGGATTGGAATGGGGATGCTGAAATAGGCCAAAATCCACTATTCCATGCCACTTTTTGGGGAGTTTTGAGATTTTCAAAGGAAGAAAAGTGACCCCAGATCAAAAAAATGGAAAATTTTATTTATTATACATTTTATGTACTCATTAATACAAACAAAATTGGTTTAGTGAAATGTTTCTAGAAGTGCACAAATTGAGAGATAGCCAGTTTTGCTAAAAATTCTAAGTCTGGAAAAAGGGGTGAAAAATGGCAAAGTTGTCATTTCCATATTGTCAAAGTTTTTGATTGGAGCATCAGATTGCAAATATGAGAGTTTTTATGAAATCCTTGTCATTATTTTATCTATTTATTTTACAAAAGTCTATCTAATTCGTGACATATTTTCTTTTACAGTTGACAAAAGTTGGCCATTCAATAACATTATACCAGTGGAGAAAATGCACAAATGGGGTGAAAATGGATTTTTCAGGAAGCCATGAGTATAGTCGTTGGAAATATCATTCAAAGGAGAATAACCTAGAATTAACATAAGTTGTAAGAATTATGATATAATTCTTCATGAGCTGAGTAGAAAAGGGACCTATAGGATTAATTGACGTTTTTTTATAAAATGCATAATTCTAACAAAAATGGTTGCTTGTACATTTTGCAGAATTAGGGGATATAAACATATCAGTTCAAGATATTAATGCATATTTGGTACATGGAGGAAGGAGAGGGATCCTTCAATCGTGAGAGAGAATCCAAAGGTCAAAATATTAGTGTTGGTTATGCAAATATAAAATCAAATGGGCATAGGAGAAGAGGGGAACAAGAAACATTAATAGAGACTATGAGAAGACTGAGAATATAAGTGGAAAGTTACAAAAAAAATAATGAGAATATGATGAGAGAAAAAAACCAAATAAATGCTCAAATGATGCAAAGCCTAAATTAGTTTTAGAGGCAAGAAAATAATGGATCGGACTCAAGATAGAAGGAAGAAGGAAGACATCATGAAAGAAGACATAACTATAGAAGAATTGGTCATTCAATAAGTGCTAGTAGAAATCATAGAAATCACTCACCTACTTACTCAACAAGGAAATTTAATGCATTTGAAGACTCCATATGTAGTCCAGAAGTGTCTCTTGTTAGGCACCAACGAAGAATACTTGAATTGGAAAGTTTGCAAGGAGAGCTAAGGAATCTTAATCCACCATCCTTTGATGGTAAAATAGAAAGGGAAGATGATGTTTAAGCATGTTTTCTTGGAATCGGGAAGTATTTTTAGTTGCACAACTACTCCTCTAACCTAGAAGCCATAATTTCCACATACCATTTGCATGGAAAATATGTTATGTGGTGAGATCAATTGAAGCAATTTGAGAACATTAATGAGAGAAGCATCACTTGGAAGTAGTTCAAGATATATTTTCAGAAGGAGTCCCTTCCAAAGAACTTATATGACAAGAATATGCAAGAGTTACTTGAACTCAGCTTGGGAAGCATGACCATGGAAGAATATGAAAGAATTTCTTGGGATTGTTGAAGTATTTGTAGTTTATCAAGGATGAGAAAGTGAAGATATAGAGGTTTTTGAGTGGACTTCCGTCCTTTTATAAAGAGAATATTCAATATGATGAGCCTAGTACTTTGATAGAGACCATTAGAAAGGATAGTTATCTATATGAGCAAGTAAAGAGAAGATAAACTTTGCAGAAATATTGGAAGGATAAGAAGAAGGAGAAATCTTATCAAAGGAGGAAAGGATTCAAACCTCCTTTCAATAGAAATGGTCCTAATACAAATTGTTGGGTTCCTTTTGGCACAAGGGTGAGCAAAATAAGGTCCCTTAACTATATAGTTAGGCTATCCAAAAAGAACAACAAAGAGTTAGTTGGTTAGTGGATAAACTAACATAAAGAAACAAGAAATAAAAAACAATGAGATAAATATAAAGTAAGCAAACAATAACTTGAAATGAATGCACAAAGAAAACACAAGAGAGATATACCAAGTAAACTTATCTTCGAGTTGATACTCCTTCGAAAAATATGGGAACTTATGATTTCCCTCTTCATCCTTGGGAATTCTCTTGAGTCCCCAAGTACAAAGTCTTCTTTCTACTATCAATGGCTAATAAAGGAAAATGGTGAAGAAAAGAGTGATGGACTACTCAAGAGGAGAGATTCCTAACACTTGCTATGGATTCCCAAAGCTTTCTAAGAGGAAGATGGCTTCTCAAAGATAAAAATGAGCAGTATAACAATACTCAAATGCTTCTTCATTTTTGCATACAATGGCCCTTTATTTATAGGAGGATGGAACAATTTTTCTTAACTCGTTCCAAATGTGAATGGGAGGCACTTAGAGGTACCTCCCATACCTTTTAGTGATCCCAAGGTAACTTTTGGGGGTGATTTTGGGTATGGGGGAAATCCCCTTCATCCCAAAAGTGGTTGAGGCCCAACCAAACTCATAAATACATTGTTTCTGCATCTGCACGAGACTTTTCACTGTCAATCACGCACTGTATATGCCATACACCGTGTTAGCCCACATGGATGTGCACGCACTGCTTTGGTTGAATGTGCACGGATTTCCATAACGTGTTTTACATATTTTTATGAGTGTCTTGCCAACCTAATTGTAATCCTTCCATGAATAATGGTAGTATGATGTGTTTTTGTTAATTGTTTCTTCATCCATTGTCTGTATTTATAGTGATCCAATTTTTGATGATAACAGATGCCCCCTGATGTTTGAGGTTAGGAATATACATATAGTAGACATAAATCATAGTTTCTTTTAATTATGATGACATTGTGTAGAAAGTGAGAAAGCATGAACATGGGGAGCTATGAGAGTCATCCATCAGAGGGAGAGGGGATGGAAGATCAGTACAAAGTAGGATATAAAAACAAAAAGTGTTTGTACAAATGAGGCGGGCATGCCCTATGCTTGTATCATGAGACCATAAAGAGATAGTAGTCACTGAACTTGTTGACGAAGTAGATATCAGCAGCGCCCTAGGGGGTGTTAAAAAAAAAAAAGTGATGATTGTGATGATGGAATTGGCTTTGAATCGAGTGGTGAAGGACTCAGAGGCATTGATGTCCTAATCAAATTCAAAGGTATTCATCCAGTACTAAAAACTATAACCATCGCAAAGTAAGATCCACCGTAACATCAGATTGTGCTAGAGTCGAATGTCATGGGGATCAACGACATCAAAGAGAAATTAGGACTCTCTTTGCGCCATCTGAGGCTACTCATTATCAATGGAATGTGATCCAAGATACTGTCACTTTCTAGAAATTTGTTGATGTCAACACGAAAATTAATGCGATGATATGAAGCAAAGGGATTCTGGATATCCGGGTTGATCATCATGGTGTCAGAAACTATATCGGTACCAGTAAAGGGGGTGATAATCATGAACAATGTCTGGAGTATATAGGATTCCAAAAATTCCCTTAGTTGGTGGTATTTACGGATGGTAGCAACCGTAATATACTATTTGGTGTCAAGGGAATGACTAGATATGGGAAAAATGTGTTGAAGGAGTGAGACTACAAGGGGATGTAGTGTAGGTCAAAATATAGAGCGGTATGGGACACAAAGGTCTAGTGGTGGTCCAAATTTTGGCTTGGATACAGATGGTGTGAAGGTAGTGAGATACCCCAACCAAGGGTAAAATGGGTTGTGATGTGCCAAGGAAAAAAAGACCCCACCATCAGGTGTGATGGCCAAAATATATGGTGCTTGCTGAAACGTAAAATGTTCTTTTTACAATTACCAAATAAATAAATAATGGGGTTGAAAGTACATCTATAGAAATGGGTGCCCTCGTGGAGTATGTCTTCGCCTATAGAGGGTGGAAGTAGAGAATGGTGGAGGGTGGGGACCCTATTGGTTATTTTTTGTACTAGGTAGATGAATGGAGGGTGATGTTGCGGGTGGAAAATTGATGGTGGATGATATGGAAGGTTAATGATAATGCGGAGGTGCACTTAATGTAACCAAAAAAGCATAAATTTTGGAGTCCATCATGGGGTGGTTAGCATGATGAGGAGGAAGAAGTATGAGGTTTTTACTGGGGGGTGTAACAATATCAAGACTCTCGATCCTAATGGATAGTGCTACATGAGTGTCAGTATGCCAAGGGATAAATATATGTGGGACAACTCATGGAGGTGAGAGAGCTACCGAATGATAGTAGTTGAATGCAATGGAGGTGATGGTACCATAGATCCGGGTGTGGGGAACCTGAGGATAATTGTCAGGGGGTATGATTGGGAAATGAAACTGGGAGAAGAGTGTTGAATGGTATGCCAGTTTAGAATATATACCTTGAGAGGCAAAGGGATCCCATGACTGGTGGTGTGAAAGGGGACATGGGTGGATACCTGCACATTCAAACCAAATACCCAATGTGAAACATATTTTTGAAAACAAAACATGTGTATAACCATTGTGTTATAATCAAATGTGGACAAGGGATGTGTACCTGTGCCCGAGGTGGCCAAAAGGGATCCCCAAGGCTTGGGACTAAAATGAGAATCCAAGAGTACTATTGTGAAGGTGACAAAATCTGGATCTTGTGGGTGTGAATGGTGTGATAAATGGAGCTTGAACGCTCCCGAACGGATGTCAGGAAGTTGGGAAAAAGGGCGTACATAAGGGAATGGGGACCACATAACCACCTCATTTGTACTTGCTATTGTGAAGGTATGAGATTTTCTTGCGTGGATGTTTCTAAGCCGTGGGAGAGGAGACGAGGTCGGATTCGAGTGGAGAGAGATTCAGGTAAGCCGTCAAAACATCCTACATAGTGTAGGCGTGATTTTGGGAGGGTAGGGGCCATGATTTTTCTAGTGTAGTATATAACATGTTCGCATTAGTCGTCATCTACCTGAACGAGTACTCTAACAATCAAAAGGTTGGAAGCTGATAGGTAGAGTATGCAATCCCTATCATAGTTTGGGGGACTGATCAAGGGGGATTTGTTGAGTGCCTCCTTGACTGAATCAAAGGTGACTTGGGCATGGTGGTCCCAATGAAATGGGATGTCATGACAGAGTAATCGTAGGAATCCATGGGAATGGATGGCATAGTTAGGGATGAAAAGTTGTAAGACGTTTTCCTTTCCTTGAAGGATTTACAACTAGCGTGAGTTCCTGGGAGAGGGGATCTCATTGATGGCATGAAATTTAAGGGGGTATACAGTGATGCCCTAAAAGGATACTATGAATCCCAACAAGAATCCTACAGTGATGTGGAAGACACATTTAAGTGGGTTGATTCGTATGTTGTACCTTCGACAACATTCAAAGATGATCCATAGAACCTCTATGAGTTGGGAACGTTTCTTGGATCAAGTGGTGAGTTCGTCCAAGTAGGAAATGATGATCTTACGGATATTATGGAAGGAATATGTATTTGTTCATTGGAAAGTGGCCCCAATGTTTTTTAGTCCAAAGGGCATAACTCGATGGGAGAAGGTGCCCCACGGGGTTGTGAATGTGGTTTTGTATTGGTTCGCCTTTCAGATTTGGACCTGGTTATAGATTTAAAATACATTGATGAGGGAGAGGAATTCATGACTGACATAGGAATTGATGACTTAATCAAGGAAAGGATTGGGGAAGCTGTCTTTGGGAAAATCTTGGTTGAGATCATGGAAATATGTGCAAACCCGAATCGTGCCCTGTTTTCTATTGACCGAAACAGGGTTGGAAACCCCGGATGTGAATGCAATGGGGTATATGAAGACAATTGTACTGAGTTTGTCGATCTCAGCTTTGATCACCATGGATTTGAAAGGGTGGATGGGGCATTTCTTTTGGAGAAAAGGGGAAACATCAGGCCAAGTGTCAATGCCATTTTCAACAATGGTTGGGTCTAACCCTGGAATTTTAGTGTATGACCAAGAAAACACATCTCAATATTACTAAAATAAGGCTTCGTACTTTTGATATTCCTGAACGTGAGGGAATCTAGAGGCTTCCCCCAAGGTGATTTCTTTCATGACATTGGGGTTGAACGAAATGTCATTTTTTATCTTGGGTGAAATATTGGCCATGTTACCTTCTTCAAACACATCGGGAGCACGTATTGGATTCTTGAACCAGTCTACATGGCCAAAAGGGATGAAATATTTCACTTCGATGGTACAGATAGGGGCGTTTGTTGGTGTATAAAATGCATTGTGTGCCATAAAAAGGGATCAGTGATGAAAAACATTCTAGGGGTAATCATGTGAGCATGGGACTTCTAAAATGTCTTCATCAGACTAAAAGGTGATGGAGTACAGGGAGTCTATAATTGTTGGGAGTCGGGTGTCAAGATTCATGGGGGTAGTTGGGGAAGGTTGGATATCATCATTCATCCCTAAGGTAGATGGACCTACGGTAGATGAATGGGAATTTTCAGTAGACGTCATGAACCAAATATCCATATATGAACTGTTTGTATTGCAGTATGGAGGAGGGGGAATATCATAAACCGGTGTTAGAGGGGAGTTGGGGAGGTTTGGGGGGAATTCCTTGTATTCTGGTGGAATGGTTAGAGGGGTCAATGGATGGGAGTTGGTCCATCCCTGACTGCTTGGATGGTGATCGTTCACTGTCGGGTGCACCGGGGATGGTATCCTTGGTGGAATGGGTGGGATGGAGGTCCTCCAATGTGTGTCCCTCAATTATGAGTGAACATTGGTATGTGTGATGGTCCAGTTGGTAACATAGATCACAAGGGTGTCACATGCCCTCGTTTACTAAGGTAGAGACATAGAGAATGTCAATAACTGGTTGTACCATGAATATGAGTTGGGATGACTTGGGTAATGTGGTTCTCAAACTGGGAGGTTTGGAGGAAGAATGTTTCAGGGAGTCCGATAGGGCTACTGGTGTAGGCAGTAGTGGTGTACTTATGGGTTTTGGAATGAGATTTCATAACTTGGGTAAAGTGGGGAAGAGATTGGTAGGGTTTCCAATGATGTTGCACAATGTGCATCGAGGTCATATGTGGGGTGGAGAAGGGAGAGAAGGTTCCTTCTTTTTACGTGTGCCTCATTGGTTAGTAGAAGTTCCCTCGGTTCCAGATGCACAATCTCCTCTAGTGGTAATATTTCCTCGAACTGTGTGACTGGTTGGATGACTGGTTGGATGAGCTATTGATCATGGTAATGGGACTGTGGGTTACGATGGAAGGGATAACCTTGGTACCATAGCTGGTGGTTCTAGATACCATACAAGCATTGCGATGACCATGTTAGGTAAAGTGATGGTAGAAGCAACTTGGTATGTTGTTACTCCTGGGGGGGGTAAAAGAAAGGAATTTTGGTGATGGCATGTGGGATAATATTTCAAACAAGGATTTGACCCACAGGTGGTGATTTCTCTAATGTTCCATCCTCAGTCTATATGGGGAGTGTGTCAGGAAGTGTCGAGGTGGGATCGGAAGGAGTGGTGGAGGAGTCTGGTGAGTTCTCAATGGATAGAGGTTCTAGTATCTCAACTCTATCAGTCGTGACGATGCACATAGTAGTAGTGGTGGGGTGTGGGAATACTTAGTATGTTCTAATCAAATATGGATCCTAAAATAGCCCTGGTCCAACGTCAATCATTGGGACTAGGTTGATTCTTGAGTAGATCAGTGGCAGGATTTTATCAATGTGACCTGATTGGTTGGGTTCATGGTGCATCAATTGATCGATGGTGACAATTTTCCCATTGTGATGGAAGAGCATGGTACAAAAGATCGAGGAAACTACAGCCTGCATGGAGTACATGTAGCTTCATCTAAATAGGACATTATAATCCAATTGAGCGTCAATGACTTCTATGTTGATGAGAATTGGTTTGTCCTCCAGCTCAACTAAAATGTTTTGATATAGGCTTTCTGGTTGGGATGGGAGACCATCATAAGCTCGAAGCATGATGGTGGACGGGATCAACTCAAGTGAACCAAGTTGTTTTCATAACAATTTGGACATGATGCACATGGATGCTACTTCATCTATGATGTAACAATGGACCGTGATATTTCATATTTTGATAGGAATATAGAATGCGACTAGCTATGTAAGTTGCAAGTCTACTCTCTCTAATTCAAATGTGATTAGACGGGTGTATGTAGTATATAATACGCCTAATTGTGAAAGTAATTCCTTTCGTTGGGAAGGGCGTGTTTGAAGGACTTCCAAAACTCACATAGTAGTAGGTGTTTGATAAAGATCATCAATAAGACTAGAGCTATGGGAGGCCCTAGAGTGAGGGTTATGCACATTCCTGCACAAGGGTGTGCGAGACATGCAGGAAATGGCTTTAGTGTTAGGACGAGGGATCATCAATGGTTGTATAGCTGGTGGTTGGGGAGCATCCAAAGTGGTGGGTAATGGATCAGGGGATGTATCGTATTGGTGACTACGAGTTTGTAAGAGGATTTCCTATTCAATAGTGAGGAGGATACTACGGTCAATGGTATTCCCTGGATGGGGTTGTTTTGGTGAAGGAAACTTCCCTTATATGTGTGGATGTTGGACCCCCTCTCGTTAAGTATTAATGACTCCTTGATGTGGGATAGGGTTTTGTAATACCATCGATGGGGGTGGTGGTATATAAGTGGGAGTTCCTTGAGGTGGACCTTGAGGATTGGGATCTCGGTGAGGATTCATGGCGTCCTTCATCCATTTGTAATCAACTATTTGAGGGAAATGGTGAGTGTAATGTCCATATTCACCACATACTGTGCAAGGGAAATCGGTTCGAAGGTTTTTATTTCTCCCTTTTCAGGGTTAACCATTATTATTTCCCGCTAGGGGGTTTTGGTTGGGTTGTCGTTGGTTGCCCCCATCTTGGGGGATTTGTTGAGGGGGGTTCCCTCCTTATCCTTGGTTCCTATTTTTGGGTTGGTGAGGTGGATTGTGTTAGCAAATAATTTTTTCAGGGTCTTGTGAGTCTATGTTTTCTACCTAGGTCTGTAATTTTGCCTATTTATCCTCTTTTGCAGACCCAATCGACCAGGTTTTCCTTGTCGCCTTGCCTAAAGAGTATCGGCCCTAAGCCTTTTTTCTTTATCTAAAGTAGATTTCTTCTCTCTTACCTCTATCATTGATCCTCTGCTTTCCTGAGGCTTCAACCAATCATCCAAGAAATTGTTCACAGGCCTCAGTCGTGAGCAACAAGTGCAACACTTGAAGTAGTCTGATATAAGAGAAAATCAAGTGAGCGAGCGAGATCAATTTCCAACAGTAAATATTCATCAAGCAGATCAAATCGATGGTGGTCAGGCAATCGGGATCCTGCAGTTGCACGAAGGATAGCAGCAGGCAAGGTCGCAAAATCGTGATGCCATCCTAGTCGTTGGTACCAGGAAAGACGCATGGCACAATATCAATGTTTCACTAACTTGCAGGGTGGAGTAGTCAAAGATCCAAGTCGATAAGACTCATGAAAGGAGAAGTCACAAAATGATCAGGGTTGTTCATTCCAGAGGGGCACGTGTCACCCAATCTGAGCAGTCGTGATTTCACGACTCGAAAGTTTAAGTAGGGAGCACAGCATACGAGATGCAAAATCATGATGCACCTATGAGTTGGGCCCATGGTCATAACCCAGGGTCGTATAGAAAGGAGGGTCCATAAAGAAATTAGGCGCCTTTCAAGTAGTGGGATAACGAAGTGTTTGAGGAACCAATCGTGGCCGTCAGATTTAGGGCAGATCCAACCATTGATCCAAATGGACCGTTTCGTGGTTTCGGGCATCGGAACATTGTGAATCAAGGGGAGTGAGAACTCCCGATATCTGAAGTCCCAAAATTACATTTGATTAAGCATGAGGTCACGGCCTGCGGTGCATGGGGCGATAGGAAGAAGTTGCGCGAAAGGCTGGGGCGACCGAGTTGGTTATAGGAGAATAGTTGTGTATCCTCGAGGTGCCATAATTGACTGAAAGGGATTGTGAGATCGCCTGGAACATTCATGGGCATCAGGCCTCATCCTGATCGCAATAAAAGTAGTTAATGAGAATAAATAAGGTGGTTGAAACCTCATTTCACCACATAAATGGAAGGCATGGAGGTTCTGGAGTGGTCAGCCTGCAGTACCCTTGTGGGTAAATTTTCCTACCAGAACCATACCGATTTGAGATCACGTCTGACAGAAGAATGTATGTGCATCCTAACAGGAGAAGACTGAGACGTCAAGCCTTGAATACAGTGGCTAGAGCGGGCTTCTGCAGGGATCCAGTTTCTTTGAGTATATATGCTCAGTTTTTATATTTTGTAAGGCTCGATGGTAGAGCAAATCTCTTGTGTTGGAAAGTTTTAATGAATATTCTGGTTCTTTGGTTATGTATATGTATTTGAGACTTCTTGTTTAATGACAGTCATCTTTCTTACTCCCTCTTGTTTACCTCTAATTCTAAAAGAGTTCATGATTGAATGATTCACTTGAATTATTATGACTGCATTATGATGAAAGTTTGATTATAGTGTTGTTAAAGTTCCTTTCAGTTTCTTTGAGATTTAAATTCAAGAAGTTCATGTGTTTAAATTGTTCCTCCTTGGGCTATTGAAAGACTTGATATCCTTGGCAGACCTCTACATTTTCTCACTAAATTCCTCCCCCTACTCACCCTTACTACAACTTATTTTCTGAAGTTAAATTAAGACCTCACCTGCTCATACATCTCAGTCCAGTTTTTTGAGTTAAGACGATATTTTCTTGAGATTGCGCCCATTCGACCCTTTTATAACCAACCTGTGACATAAATACGAATGGGTATCAGGCTTACCTCTGCCGCAAT
>ML828941.1:0-13194 GCA_009831015.1 Picea engelmannii
ATAAATTGAATGAAGATGGACAGGTTACAAGGAACAAAGCTAGATTGGTATGTAAAGGATATGCATAGATTGAAGGAATCGACTTTGAAGAGACATATGCCCCAGTTGCCAGAATGGAAGCAATCCGTTTGCTTTTAGCTTATCCAGATGTTAGCACCAAATGAGATGTGAGGAATCTAAACTTCAAGTACAATACCTAGCATGTAGACAGAAGACAATATGTCCAACCTGTACCAATAACCTGTCACAATCTATACCAATCAACTTGTACTATCAACCATATACATCAATCACTCACACAACTTGTACCATCACAAGTGCATCAACTATGCACAACACAACCTATCACAACAACCTCTCACATCAACTTGTCTTCTCTATCAAATTAGATATAATCTCATGGATCTCATGCTCATGATCACAATAGAAATACACAACAGGAATACCATACATCAAATACCAACAACAAAATACCAACTATATCCCTTAACAAATCTGATATATGAAGCAATATTGAACAACCAATACCATCTCAAGAGATAAATCCTAGCTGACAAGACTACCTCAAACAAGATGTGTCATATCTCTCATAAATAGACTCAAACCATGAATTAAATATTATGCCAATATAACCAACTATGAACCAATACTAAAATTCAGTAGATCAACCACATATCAACTCTACATGAATCCTTAAACTTCCAAGAGGGCATCCAACAGATTTACAAGCCATACCCTCAACCAGATTCATAGATTGAACACTGCACATATGAAAACCATACCTTTTTTTTCTTGTAGTTTTGGCTCTATTAGGGATTTGTTTTTGTAGCCATGATATTGTTGTCGTGATTTTTTTTTGTGATTCAGTTGTTTTGATTCTTCTATCGCGGTTCTACTGCTGTGATTTTGTTGTCATGGTTCTCCTTTCGCAATTCTTCTGCCGCGGTTTTGCTGCAGCGATTCTTCTTCTGCAAATTTGTTGTCGCGAATTTGATCTATCAATAATACCTTCCCAAATAACCTTTCACAAATGTATATTCAATTATGTTCAATAACCTTTCAATAATACCATAGACGCACTGTAACTTGAAATTTGGCCACTTCGAAATCAATTCTATATGAAATTTCTCTTCAACATTCAACTTGCTCGGCCCATCCAGGCTTAGTGTTGAAAACTAGAGCTCTTATACCACATTGTATCATCCCCAACAACCAATTTGTCCATGACAACCAAAAATTCTAACTTTGATACCAAATTAAAACATACAAATACTCTACAAATACATTTATTCATACAAAATAATAATATAAACACACATGCAACATACATAAGAAAAACCCATAAAAATAAACGCATAAATAATAGTGAAACACATAATTTAACACACAATTGACACATATCTTGATAAAAATATCACTAACTATGTGCATACCTTCCATGTTCCTCCCATCCTTAGACCACATTGCTCAAAACTCTCAACAGTGGATCACCCTAGAGATGGAGATAAAATCCACCTGGGTAAAGGAATTCCTAACCAGGTTGATGTATCTTATACCATAGGAAAAATCATTCACATGTGTCAATTCTAACTAACATCGTATAGTCCCTCATTCCCCACATGCTTGTCCCACCCTAGGAAGTGTGCCCCTTCTCTGCTCAACAGTCTCGTGGCTTCCCCACTTCCTTTTCTGGGCTTCAACAACATGCGTGACAAGAATTCTTAGATCCCTATAGCTACAGTTTGGCACCTTCCAGAAATCAATTCCCAACAATTCTCTCACCTATATATAATTTCTTACGAGAATGACAACCCACCTCTTCAATATCCCATGGGCCCGACAACCCACTTCTTCAGTCCAACTCCTAATCTAAACTAGTACAAGTACAGGTATAGGTATGGGTATAGGTACAGTGACAGTAATAGGAAGGTACCAAGGACAACTGAATGAGTGAGTGAATGATGATGGAATGATGGGAAATGAACCAAGTCCAACCTATATGTATGCATGTTCCCAACTTGACACTTGTCATGTTGAGAACTACGTTGGCCCACTTGTCCCCATTCTTAGAACTTAGGATAAAATAATTATCCATACTTTATACTTTAAGGAATATTAATATAATATTACGTTGGGCTTAATCTCCCTAGCTTATCCCATTATCCTTAAATTTTATCCCCCCTTCCCTATCTAGTGGATTTTATCCCCCCATACTCTTTTACATGGTTGGTATGTCACAATCATGTGTTTTTCATTAATATTTGTGTGTGATTTACATTCATAATACAAACATATTGTCCTTTTTGTATCCAGGATCACCAACCTCAAAAACATGAACATATACACAAATACTTGTTGTCCTCAAGATCACACACTCAAGTTGTTGCACGTGATATCCTAGGATGTGTGCATTTATTCTTTTAGTGCACAACACATGTGTGTGCTATACATTGGAAGGTGCTTACAAAACTAATTCCAAGACTTGATACAAACAACTCACCAACTTATATACATATGTACATTTATGTTTACATTTACAGTTGGGGTTTGGCCTAGGGGTATTACATAATCAATGCATTAGAAGAACTTAAGAAGCAAAGAAAGAAAAACAAGTCACTCAAGGCCGAGTTAAAATTAAAAGAGGGATCACATAATTCCAGCTCTGAATAACTAAAGAAGATGAGCATGAGTCTAAACATTCAAATAGAAGTAGACAAAAGAATTGAGGAAATACTTATAAGTTAGTTAGGAGAAAATGATTAGAAGCTTGGATGCAAAAATAGTCTCTTTAAGGAAAGATCCTTAGAAGAAATATACATAGCAAAAAAGCACCAAAACATTGGATCAAATAATCATCAATCCACTACCATCCTATGATAGATCAAGACTAGGGTACAATCAAGTACAAAATGAGAAAGGATTGAGCTCCAAGACAACAAAACATGGAGGAAAAAGAAGTTATATAGAGATTGTCAAAGATTTTGTCAAGGAAGAATGCATGCCCCCAAAGAATAACATTCCAGAAATAAAGAAGACTCAAGAAAATGAATTCAGAAGGAGTGCATCGCAAATAATATGATCTTCTCTCGGGTATCAAAGGATCTTTTATGATCATTGTTTTAATTGTGATAATTTTGGAAATGAAGTTGTAAACCGTAGATCCTATGCCAAGAACCAAAGAAACTATGAAAGGTACTTAAATAATAGTTATCCCATAAAATTGTATGCAGCATACAATAGAAATCAAAACAATTTTGGTTCATTGAGAAATGAAGTAGAATGATACAAATGCAACAATTTTGGACACATAGAGAAGAATTGTAGATTGACTATTCCACCCAGAGAATCAAAGAAGAACATTAACAATCAGATATCGAAACAACAAGAGATATGGAAAAGAAAGAAGAATCAATGCTCACTTGCTCTGTAAGCCCAACACATGAAAAGTGATTGGCATGTTGACAATGGTTGTTCAAATCATATGACATGTGACAAGAGCATGCTTCTAACACTGAATAAAGGAAGAGATGCATCGGTTTCATTTGGCAATAATCATTCAAATAAAATTATATGTAGATGCACAGTTAAGATTGGAAGAAAAGATTCCATGGAAGAAAATGTTCTACTAGTCGAAGATATGAAACACAATTTGTTGAGTGTAATGTTGGACATACCAACCACACTGAGAGGGGGGGGTGAATCAATGTAGGGATATTTTTACACTTCTTTCAAAACTTAGTTAGCAACCACTTCAATTATTATTATTCATTCACAATTAGTTACTTGCATATAACAACACCATTGATCCAGATTTAGGAGTGGAACGAACTGATTAACAAACTGAATACACTAAACATGGAGATATGAAGAAGAAAACAAATATCCAATGAACAATATCTTATATTGAATAATGAAATAGGATGAAACTGTAAAACTGCAAAATTGAAACACTTGCTCGAATGGTGGTAGCTATCTCTCAGAAGAGACATGGTTGTTATGTGCATCTGTCTGAGCAGAATGAATTGCAATGAGGCTCTAGAGGAATTTTTGATATTACTCATGAATTCCAAAACCCTAGATATCCAAAAACCTAGCCCTAGGAGGTGAAAGGTCAAAACTCATGTGGGCCCCTATGGGTAAGTTGGTACCTCAACTTCCCGTGCTCGTAACGTTTTCATATGACCTCCATTTTTGGTGTGTTATATCCCGTTGGAAAGGTATTTCCGAGAACTACACATTCCGTTGTCAAACTCTGACTCCGTCTACATTTTGACTACGGTGAGCCAAAAAAAATTTGTTTAGGCCTCCAAAACGGCCCTGGAAGTACAACAAGATTTGCTAACATGAAAACATACAAAATAATCAAGTTGGATTAGGTGAGAGGCCACCAATATCCACCTAGAAGATGTGTAGGGATTCAGATAGCCCCAGAAGTTTAGAACCCACAATTACAAAGAAGTACAGAAGAACATGTTGAACTAAAAACAGACAAGAGGAGCCAGTTGGAATAGGTGGGTGGCCACCAATAGCCAACTAGATCACTCCTCCCCCCTAAGGAAGTAATGGTATCCATTATGTTGAGTTCCCACATCAGGTCAGGTAACTTCTGCTAGACTTGGCCCTACGTGAGCCACTTTCCTTGGTGTAGCATTTTCCTTGCCTTGACAACCTGATAAATCTGGATCCTTTGTTGTCTCATTGCCTTGACATCTGTGTCCACTATATGATCATTGGATGCTTGTTCCATGTAGTAACGGTTGAGATATGTGGGTGTCAATTGTTTTGCGATCTTTGAGGTGTCCAATAATGGTGGAAAATATGGTCGAAGGAGGTCCACATTGAACACTAGGTGTAGGCCAAGGAAGGGTGGAGTGTTGAGCTCTAAAGAATTGCTACCCACGGCCTTGGTGATAGTGTAAGGCCCATACCAAAGTGGACGAAGCTTCTGATGGGGCACTGTGAGACACTCCTTCTACAAATGTAACCAGACTTTGTCGCCAACTTGAAACTAGTGTGGTACCCTGTGTTGATCATGGAGTTACTTGTACTTAGCATTGGATTTCTACAAAATATCCTGGACCTGTTGGCAGATGTGTTGAATTCACTAAATGAATATGGTGGCTTTGTCGATAGCAGACTGATCAAGGGAAGATTTTGTCTGTGTGGTGGCAAGAGGAAGTGCAACATCAATGGGTCACAAGGGTTCGGAATCCCATCCCCACTTGAAATGGGCTATGTTCGTTGGAGCTATGGAGAGCCCTATTGTAACTATGATGAACATAGGGAAGACTCTCGTCCCATGTATATGGGTACTTAGATTTTTACATGTGCATGATGTGCATAATCATCCAATTGACGACCTTTGTTTGGTCGTTTGTTTGGGGGTGGAAAGGAGTGGATTTTGTGATCTTGGTGTCCAAAAATGACTAGAGACTCGAACAAAATGTGTTGAGGAACTTGTTGTCTTGGTAAGAGATGATGGTATGTGGTATCCCAAAGTGGACCCACACTCATTCGAAGAAGATATTGGCAATATTTGTCGCTGTGATATTCTTCTTGCAGGCTGTGAGAAAACCGATCAAATACCACAAATACATATTCATTTCCTTACTTGGTGGATGGAAGGACAAACATGTAATCCATTGAGATGGATTCCCAAGAATTCTCAGGATTAGGAAGAAGGGTGTATAAGCCTTGCTTCTTGATGGCTGGCTTGGAAATGGCACAGGAAGTGCAAGATCTGATATACTTGTTGACGTCCTATCGAAGTTTTGGCCAATAAAAATGTTTCTAAAGAATGGCCATAGTTTTCTCCATGCCAAAATGTCCTACCACCCGACTGTAGGGGGCTTCCCAAATCATCTTTGCACGCTCGCTTGTAGGAACATAGATATGGCCCAAGTGGCATAATAGTCCATCCTGAATGTGAAAATCGGTGACAGTCGCACATGTACCCAAGAGCTCATAGGTGGTGGTTAAGTCTAGATCTTGTTGATAAAGTTGGGGCCACTCAGATGCTTCATGTCCACAGGAATGGAGCATAGTGGTGAGTGTAGCCACAAGAGGTCAATTGAGGCATTCATCGACACGATTTGAGATACATGTCTTATACTTGATGTTGAGATGGAACTGTTGTAGGTAGGTGGACCACTTCTGATGGCAGTCGTTTTGGAATTTCCCATGTGTCTGTATGAACTACAGAGGCTTGTGATCAGTGTGTATGATTGTATCCTTTCCCAGAATGTAATGTGTCCATTGACGACAGGCTTGTACAATGGAATACATTTCCTTTTCATAGGTGGGGTATTTCCAGACAGTATGTGAGAGTGTCTCACTATGGTATGCCATCGGATGACCATGCTGAGTGAGAAATTCGCCCACAACATAGTCAGATGCATTATTCTCAATCTCGAATGGTTGTTGTAGATCGGGAAAGGAGAGTACTTGATTTGAGCGCAAGTAATGCTTTAGATCATTGAATTCTCATTGTTATTCCTTCCCCCACACAATTTTTTCCTTGCCACCGCCCTTGGTCACCTAGATGAGGGCCCATGCAATATGGGAGAATCCTAAAATGAGCCATCGGTAGAAGTTGGCTAGTCCCAAGAAGATCCGAAGCTCAGTCAGTGTGGTCAAGGATGGTCAGTCATAGATGAATTGGATTTTAGCTAGATCAACATGTACCCCATGCTCATGAACAATGTAGCCCAAGTATTGGACCTTGTTCATGCCAAAAGAGTATTTTTTCAAGTTGGCATATATCTTGTGCTGCCGCAGAGTGCTCAAAACCTATTGAATATTCCACATGTGCTCATCCCACATTCTGATGAAGATGAGGATGTCATCCAAATATACCACCAAAAAGGAGTTGGTGAAGGGCCTCAATAAATCATCCATCAACCTCATGAAAGTGGTTGGTGCATTTGTTAAGCCAAAGGGCGTGACTAGCCATTCGAAGAGACCTTCTATAGATTTGAAGGTTGTCTTCCATACATCAGTTGGTTTAATGGGAACCTGGTGGTAGCCAAACTTGAGTCAATATTATTGAAGAACGTTTCCCCCATGAGTTGGTCAATAAGGTCATCAATCCTAGGAATGGGGTATCAGTTCCTGATTGTTATTTTGTTTAAAGCTCTATAATCAATGCAGAGTCGCCAAGTATCATCCTTCTTTTTCACCAGTAGAATCGTGCATTCGCAAGGGGAGGAGTTGGGTCTCATGTGCCCCTTTTGAAGAAGCTCTTGGATCTAACACATGATTTCTTCATTTTCCATCAGCGAGCAACGATAGACTAGTCCATTAGGTAGAGGTGCGTCGTGGGTCATATCAATTGGAAGATTGACTTGGCAGTGTGTCGGTACCCCTGTAGGTGAGGAGAAGATGTCTCTGTATTCTTCCATGATCCCATCCACTTGTTTCTTATACAAAGAGAGGCTCTTTGTAGAGGCCATATATGTGGCGGTGACCTTCTACTCACCGTGAGCATGGATCATAAAGAAGACAAAATTCCTAGTCTGTGAAATGAACTTACTGCATTTCTTAGTAGAGATTTAAGAAATAGAAATAAGTGAACCCTACCTATGATATCCTATATAATTGTCTACCCAAAGTAATAAAAACATTGTGGGGTCTAGAATCATACACAACATGTCGCTTCCACATATATGGTTGTCCTAAAAGAACATCAAAAACTTCAAGGGGAGCAATATCACACAGTACCTCATCTATGAAAGGCTTGATGTCGTAGGGAAGATGACACTGTTGGTTGACATGAATATCTCTTCTTTAGTGAAGCCAACCAATGGTGTAAGGTTCCGGGTGCGGTGTCGTTGGCATATCTGGTTGCTTGATAGCCTCTGCTGAAATCGGGTTCTTCTAACTACCGCTATCGACAATGAAATGAAGTGGATTCCCCTTTACCCACATTTGCAAGTGAAAGAGGCATTCCCCTTCCTCTGGTTCTTCTGGTTTGCTTGGCTAGAATTTGGTGGTAGTGACAGTGGCACTGGGTTTGGCATCAATAATATTCTTCCCTCCTTCAGGATTTGATTTGGAATCATAATCGACCTCTGACTAGAAAGCCTTCAGTTCGGCCATGAGTGACTTCTTGGAGAGACATTCTTCAATGTTGTGCCAAGGGCTTTTATGGTACTCACACCATTTTCCTATGTCCTTCTTTGTCTTCTCATTTCCCTTCTTGTGTTGTGGCTTGGACTGGTTTTCCTAAGGGAGACCATCTCAACTTGGTCCCTTGCTTTGTGGGTTAGGGCCGCCTTTTCCCTGCTTTGGATGTGAGGGGTTTGCAGATCCAAACTCTCGTCTTTTCTTCTTAAATTTCTGCTCAATCTTGACAGCATATCTATAAGTCATGCCCAATGAGGCGATGTCTAGAAAATCCATTTCTATTTGAATGTTTCTATGTAAACAACCACGGTATTTGAGCACTAGATGATCCTCAGAGTATTTGATACACAATTTGGTGGGCACAGTATGGAAAATATTTGTGAAATATGGTACTTTCTAGTCCCTTTCTTAACGTAGGGTGGTTCATCTGGTGTACTAGTCCTCGTAGCTTCTAATAGGGTAGTATTGTTCTTTAATGGAATCCTAGAAGGAATCCCATGTAGGGGCCACAAAAAACATTGTAGATTCCTCTACGGCCCTTTGCTCAGAGTAAGGATCCCACCAGTATTTAACATGGGGAGCGACCTTGAGGAGTGAAAAAGTGATATTTTCCCTATTGGAAAAATTGTGGACCGAAAAATACCCTTCGATCAGATTCAACCATTTATCTACAACATATGCATCTATAAGTCCTTCAAATAATGGAATATCAAATTTTACCTATACCTTGAAGGGGGTTACATGGCCACTTTATGAAGATGCTTCTCCTGTGGGCAGTCATCGAAGGATCTGTGCGAAGTTTTCCATCATTTTGTTCCTTTTTCGCGGGAGGCATTCCTTGAGAAACATTTTAATAGGATCTCTTGTTCCATCATCTTTCTTTTTGTCCCCCATGGTTTGTTGTCAGGCTTGGCGCAAACGATCTTGGAATGGATCGATTGGTTCGAGTCCCAACTTCTTGTACCCAGATCTTGTTGGGGACATGCAAGGATAAAAATAAATGAAGAGTAGACCTCTATGATACCATTGATCTGGATTTAGGAGCGGAACAAACTGATTAAGAGACCAAATACACTAAACATGAAGATATGAAGAATAACAAAGATATCCACTCAATAATATCTTCTATTGAATAATGAAATAGGTTGAAACTGTAAAACTGCAGAACTGAAACACTTGCTCGAATGGTGGTAGCTATCTCTGAGAAGAGATGTGGTTGCTATGCACATCTGTCTGAGAAGAATGAATTACAATGAGGCTCTAGAGGCATTTTTGATATTACTCATGAATTCCAAAACCCTAGACATCAAAAAACCTAACCCTAGGAGGTGAAATGTCAAAAGTCATGTGGGCCCCTATGGGTAATTTGGTACCTCAACTTCGCGGGGTTGTACCTTTTGCATACGAAATTTGTTTTAGGTGCGTGATAGCCTGTTGGAAAGGTATTTCAGAGAGCTACACATTATGCCATCAAACTTTGATTTCGTCTACATTTTGACTGTGGCGAGCCAAAAAAAACACTGTTTAGGCCTCCGAAATGGCCCTGGAAGTACAACAACATGTGTTGACATGAAAACATAAAAAATAATCCAGTTGGATTATGTGAGAGGCCACCAATATCCACCTCGAAGATGTGCAAGGATTCAACCAGCCGAAGAAGTGTAGAATCCACAATTACAAATAAGTACAGAAGAACTGTTGAACTAAAAATGGATAAAAGGATCCAATTGGAATAGGTGGGTGGCCACCAATAGCCAACTGGATCAACCATTCATCGATAATAGATAACATAAAACCATCAACACAATGAGTATAAAGAACACCATATATATGTGTAATCTTTTGTATTATTTTGTTACATGAGACTAAAATCTATGGGGTTTATCATCACCAACTGAAAAAGAGCACCAAATCCAAGAGAGTACCAACTCTCAATACAAGACCCAGCTTGCAGATCTCAGCACCAACTAAGATGTGAGGAATATAACCTTCAAGTACAAGACCTAGCTTGTAGACAGAAGAAAATCTATCCAACCTGTACCAATAAACTATCACAATCTATACCAATCAACCTATACTATCGACATGTACATCAATCACTCACACAACTTGTACCATCACAAGTGCATCAACTATGCACAACACAACCTGTCACAACAACCTATCTCCTCTATCAAATCAAATATGATATCATGGATCTCATGCTGACGATCACAATGGAAATACACAACATGAATACCATACATCAAATACCAACAACAAAATACCAATTGTATCTCTTAACAAATCCGATATATGAAGCCATATTGAACAACCAATACCATCTCAAGAGCTAAGCCATGGCTCACAAAACACACCTCAAACAAGATGTGCCATATCTCTGGTAAATAGACTATAGCCATGCATTAAATATTATGCCAATATAACCAACTATGAACTAATACTAAACTTTAGTAGATCTTCCACAGATCAACTCTACAGGAAGCCTTAAACTTCCAAGAGGGCATCCAACAGATTTACAACCCAAACCCTCAACCAGATTCATAGATTCAACACTGCACATATGAAAACCATACCTTTTTCTTCTTGTAGTTGTGGTTGTATTACAGATCTATTTTTGTAGCCATGATATTTTTGTCGTGATGTTTTTTCCCGCGACATAGTTGTTGCGATTCTTCTATCACGGTTCTACTATTGTGATTCTGTTGTTGTGGTTCTGCCTCTGCAATTCTACTGCCACGGTTTTGATGTCGTGATTCTGTTGCCATGGTTTTGCTACCGCAGTTCTTCTTCCGTGAATTTGTTGTCCTGAATTTTATCTATCAATAATACCTTCCCAAATAACCTTTCAAAAATGTATATTCAATTATGTTCAAAAATGATTTTCATAAGAGAACTTTTCTCTCTTATTTATACTCTCTAAGCATCTTTCTCTAGGGGTTATCTTCTAACCAACTTCCTTCTTTTAGGGATAACCCACTTCTAACCACTTTGTCCACTTACAACCACTTTATCCACAAATAGTAATCTCACCACTTCTAGTTGCAACTAATTTTTATTTAATTATTTTCTTTTTTCAACAACTTAACCCATGATGAACTCCTAATTGCAACCACTTTGACTAGTAAACTTCTTCTAGGAGCTTCTTGAATAAATTGACTTCTTTGACCTTCTAGGGGCTTCTAGATAACTCATGAGGGTTCTCCAACTTAAATAAGTCATATTTCCTCAACAATGAGAATCTATGTGACATACCATGTAACACCCCGGGTTTTGAACCCCCATTTTAAATAATGTATTGTTACAATGCTGAGAGGCCAGAGTGCCCAAACAATTATTAAAAGGCCAATGTGCCCAAAAACTATAATGTGTTGATCATTATTAATAATAAACATATTGTTGGTTGCTAGACGGACAAGGACTAGAGTTATAGGGGGCTATGATTCCACAAGAGAGGGGGCTTGAAGTGATGAATGTTTATTTCCTATTTTAATTACCCTTTTGTCTAAGGGAGGAGGGTCAGTTACATGAGATTCTTGGGGCAGACCGGGAGGTTCTTGATCCCCCATGAAATACTTAAACCCACTCCTGGACTGTTGGGGGGTTGGTTGATTGCTCGTCTGCTCATTTGCTCGTTCCCTCTTTCATTCTCTTATTCACTCATCCACTTGATCACTGGTTCATGCACTCATTCACTTGCTCACTTGTTCATTCATATTTTCCTTACCTAACACTCATTGATCCATCCTCATCCACATCTTGGCTTGGGAAAGGGAAATGAACTGTCGAATATTATCCACGGTATTTTTGGTTGTAGTGGTCGTTGGTGTAATCCAGCCATGACTTGAGGCCTGCATGTCTGAGATGCATTGACCTGTGTCCATATTTGTTCAAAGCTGTGAGTCTTGAGAGTCCCAACATTGAGATTCCAGACCAATTACGTTGGAGCCCTGGAAGGAGAAGGACTGCCCAAGGGACTACATGGCAAAGAAGGGTGGAGGTCCATTCTCTTGGGTGGTGCAAGCTAGGTAGAAGAGATTTGGGTACTTGGATTGTTGTGAGTGTTGGGAAAGCCTATGAGAGTTTGAGTGTTGACTAGTTTGGGAATCCAAGTAACACTCTGGAACCATCCTTGTGGATTCATAGCCCTGGATCAAGGGTGACACTATTGTTAAGATTTGGAGTAGTAGCGTCTATGGTTGGGTGGAACATCCTTGTTTTATAGCCAATTGGTGTCATCTTTTATAAAGATAAGTGCTCTCTGTTATGGCATTATTTACCTGTATATGAATGTATTCCATTGTGTATTTATTTATCGTTTAATTGAATCTTTAGAATATGCATACTTGTTGGTTAATGTTGTGGATGCCGTTAGATCTTTTCTTTTATGTGTCCTTATTAATTTTAAAAGGTATTGGTAAGAGAAGGAAGTCCAAGGGTGGGATTGAAGGTGGTGTACCCCGTCCTGTGGGTGGCTGAGGTGTGTTACATGCCACATATCACCAGAAATGGCATGACATGTGTTAGGCAGAAATATTGCCATTTAATTCTGTTGTAGAATTTGCCCAACCATTTAATTTTTCAATCCGAGGTTCGTAGGCTTACGAAGCACACACACTATATATGCAGGACTGAAATAGAAGTAATCTAATCTAAATTGCTTAAATGAAACTAATCTAGGAAAGCAGGAAATTGCATAAAGGAAAAGAAATACAACACGTGAAGAGTTAACGACAAATAACATATGTGAGCTCACACAATAAAGCTATCTTGAATTACATAACAATAATCAAATGACAATCATGAAAGCATAACAATGAAAGAATATGAATCAAAGCTAAGAATCCCTTTCTCTTTTGAATCCTAATGACTACTTTTATTCTAATTACATCCTAATTGAATTCTAATGAAGAGAGAGAACTCTCTCTTATACATGAGAGCCTTGAAGATAAGATAACCATCTCATTATTACAGATCCACTATTCTCTGAACCTATTTTCCATTATTACAAAATATAATCCCTTTAAATCCTCACACATATCTCTCATATATCTTAGATAAGATATTCCA
>ML828941.1:18217-41899 GCA_009831015.1 Picea engelmannii
ATTCGACATGAAGGATCTTGGTGCTTCAAATTTCATTTTGGGCATGGAAATTAAAAGAGATCGAAAAAGGAGGAAACTCTGGTTAAATTAGAGAAAATATGTCGAGACAATATTGCAGAGGTTTAATATGCAGGAATGTAAATTGGTTAAGGTTCCTATTCATGTCAGTGTAAATTTATCTGCAGATCAGTGTCCCAAGACACATGAATAAGAAGAGGACATGTCTCATGTTCCATATGCGAGTGCAATTGGTAGTTTGATGTATGCAATGGTATGTACTAGACCGGACATTGCACATGTAATGGGAGTTTTGAGTAGGTATATGTCAAAACCAGGGAAGGAGCATTGGACAGTAGTAAAAAGGGTTTTCAGGTATTTGCATGGCACTGCTAGCTATGGATTGTGCTATGAAGGAAGACCAGGATTGGACAAAGTGGTTGATATACATGGATTTGTGGATGCAGACTGGGCTGGAGATTTGGATTGTAGGAGATCTACAAGAAGGTATGTGTTTAACCTGTTTGGAGGAGCAATAAGTTGGATGAGCAATAGACAGGTTGTAGTGGCACTTTCAACTACAGAATATGAATACATGGCAGCCACTCATGCATGTGAGGAAGCAGTATGGTTACAAAGATTATGTTCAGATATGGGGTTGGTACAAGAAGCTGTAAGGATAGAGTGTGACAGTCAGAGTGCAATTTTCTTGGTGAAGAACCCTGCTTATCATTCAAAGACAAAGCACATTGATGTTCAATATCACTTTGTGAGAGACATGATTGAAGAAAAGAAAGTATCACTGATGAAGGTGGGCACTTTGAAGAATGTTGTAGATTCATTAACAAAATCTGTGAGCACTAAGAAGTTCTCTTGGTGTAGAGGATCCATGGGCATTGTTTCCCTAGATTGTTGACTATGTAACCCTATAACCCCCTGTGTGTAAAGAAAACAACAAGTGGGAGAATGTTGGTTATGTGTTATATTCTTTGCACGAGTAGTAGTGTCTAAGTGTCTGCGCTGGGCGTGCAGGGGGGTTCGGGGGCAGCGCCCCCGAAATTTGTTTTCTCACTGGGACGACATATTTTCGGGACCACATGATATTTAGGTGGTTTTTTCGGCACATGGTTTTTTGCCGATGGTTTTCTATTTTCGGTTAAGGAATTAGGGTTTTGGACTAATCCAAGTCATTGGGTTAGGGTTTTGAATGCCACTGGCTCCTATATGTATATTGTATTGTAAAAAATGTAACACAATGTATGAATATAATATATGTTGGGTTTTCCCGGTTTGGGTTTCCAGGTGAAAAATCTATGTGTAATGTTTGTATTTTCCATTGTATATTTTCTGTTCTTTTCTGAATATCAATTTGCAGTAGATATTGTACAAGGTTAGAATTTACATATAAATGGAAAGAACTCATGGTCAAGCAGCGTGGATCAGCAAGACAAGGAAAACAAGGCAATGTAATCATGGAAAGGGAACTGAATGGTTTTATTCATAAGACAAACTGAAAGGGAAAAATAAGGAAAAAATGAACTGAAAAAGGATAAAGGAATGTATGCAACTCAGAAAGGTAGGCATGCATGAAGTCATGAAGGATAAGGCAATGGAAAATGAGCTTCAAGACATGGATGACCAATATGCTTTGAAGGAGTAATGCGAGGCAAGAAGTCATAACGCAAAATGGTGTTTTTGGGAATGTGTGTCGTGTAACAGCAAACATCAGGATGCGTAAAAAGTTATTGTGTGACAACAAGCGTTTATGATGTTTATGATGAGTAACAGTGTCTTCAAGCCGTCTATCCAAGCATGTTTATCAAAAGTTTTGTGATTCTTGAAGAATCACTACAGCAGTAGAAGAAATTGCCTTCAAACTTGAAAAAACAAATGTGAGTACTAATCCTACAAGAAGACGTGTGAGAAGTTTGAAAAAGAAAACATAACACGCAGGAAGAAATATGAATGCGGAAAAGGAAAAATAAAATGCATGTTTGTACCTGTTGCTTGTGCACTTGGGTTTGTTATTTACTACTTTTGGAAGTGACTCAAGAAAACTAATGAACGTTAAGCGTAAAAACATGTTTTGATTATCGTTTTCAGAAAATAGATGTCCATTTGCAATTTTTGACAATGTTTTTGATTTTTATACTTTTGATTTTAACTCATAATAATAAAAAAAACATCTAAAGAATAGAGAATAAAAATATGTTAATGAACATGATGTCAATATCATCCGACCCATCCGAATGAATCATGCACATAGCATGGAAAACCTCAAACCAATTTTCATTTCATCACTTGTGAAATCACCAATGCCAAGACAAGTTTGTAGTGGGGAGTAATATGCAAAATAAAATCAAGAAAGAAATTTTTTATATTTGTTGATTAGTTTTTAAATTGCAATGGGAAAATCACACAAAATCGAAGTAATGAATTTCAATCACCATACATAAGTTTTTTTTGTTTTTGTTTTCATTTCGCAATTTTCAATCTCTGTGCAATCCAAGTAAATAAGAATTTTAGGTTCAAAAATTGTTGCAAATGAGAAGATGAATCTACTCTATCTCCACAAATTGATAGTCACTTTTCCGCACGCTCAAAGGGTAGAGGGACAAAACAATGTCTTCCATCACGAGCAACCTACTATATTCTTTTTCTTGACAATGGTCGCTTGGCAACTGGTCGTACTCAACAGTTTTAGAACCATTTCCTACACCAAGGAATACTACAGAAAAATCCTTCATTCACATGAGAATAATAAACTGCACATCAAAACCATACAGTTTAAATATCAATATGGCATCGCATGCATCTCCTTGGGTGATCTGCCACAATGTGCCTTCCAAGTAGCAAAAGCATCACTAGTCCTTCCCAACTAGGATCCATGAAATCAAATCATGCAACTAGATTCAACTATTATTTAAACAAGCAGTGAGACAAGCAATGTTTTACCTCCACCACTATTACTAGTGCATCTGGGAATCGGCTGCAACACAGTCTATCATTATTTCCACCATTCAATATGCAAGGTCAAATATCAAATTTAATGGTAAAAAAATCATTTGCAACCACTATTTCGACGGGACAGAACCCAAAACCACATTGTTCTGAATGGATTGATGAGAGAAAGGGAGTGACTAAAGGTTTTTCGCGGTCTTACCTTCCAAGGGTTTCTGAGGGTGCAATTCAGATTCCCCACAAATTTATTGAATGGAATATGAGAAATATAAAAGACGAAGCAACAATTGAAGGATATATGTTCCGGCAAACTTCCACCCATTTTCAAACCCACAGCTGGAAGAATGCCTCCTTCATGCCTGCACCATATTTTCTGAGCAAAGAAGAATTGCAGTAGGAGGTGAGTAGCACGCAAAGAAATAGAAAATACTTTTGATGTGAAAACCAATTCTGGAACAAATTTGACATTCACAGACCAGAAATGGATAAAGACATGCCCAAGGTTGAAGGCTTTCGATATATATTCAAAAGGATAAGAAATGGAAATCCAAATAGAACCTACACTAATGCTGCAACAGACAAGGCAAAAAGTACTCCCCTTATACTCATTCCCTTCATCATCAAATAATAACAAAGATGTTGCATATAAGAGCACATTCATCTTCACTGAAACTACTACGCTAAACAAAATCAAACCAAAAGACCAATCCCTGCATGTTGATGTTATACATTGTTATCGTCGCCACAACTTGTAAGGCCAGACGCTTTTCTAATCTTGTGAATAAATTTGGTGGCATGGAGATCGATGATTTGTCTCTCGATCATCAGCAGCAGGTGATTGATCTCTCTTCCGTCATGGATGCAACAACTGGATCAAGACTACTTCTAGTGAATTCACAAGTTTTGATGTAAGTTACACCCAACGTTACAATTCCTTTCACTCGATGTGAATGACAGAGATCAAAATAGTAAACAATAGCTGCTCCAAAATCCTTCCTCACAACAAACCCTTTCTCAATACTCAGGGCATCAAGAAGGCCAGCCATGCCTTCAACAAGGTCATAATATGCAACTTTCATTGGTTCAGAGGGTTGATCAAAGAGTCCATAGCCTCTAAAGTCGAGAGAAATTGCATGAAACCATATCTCTGGAAATCCATGCAGTAACAACACAGTTGGACCTGATCCAATCTCTGCAACATGTAGATTGATCCTGTGCCTACGTTCCTACCTTCAATCGCATGTCCAACTGCTAGATCACTGCAAAAATATAAGGTTGAAGGAGAGGATTTGTAGCAATCTAAATAATCATGCACATAATCTCAACAATCATACATAATAGTTTTAGTCAAGATCATCGCCATCTTTATCGGATCCAAGTGTATCTCGTAAAAAAACAATCAATGAAATCATGGGCATGGAATTTCGTATGCATCTTCTTTGTTTTGCTCAGGAGTCGATACTATCCCATAATCTTAAATGAGACACCAATGAAAGTAGGAGATATAACTGCTAAAGCACCATGCTTTATCATCTCCCGGAGTGAAGGAGATGCTACTATTGCAACACAACGTGCAAAATCTGGTTTCTCTTGATACGTCATTATGCCAAGTCGATCTATAAATTTCCTCCACACTTCCTTAACAACTTCCTGGGCCGTTCGACCAACCACAGAACATGCACATGCACTGAATAGGAAGATTAGCATCGATCCCAATAGACCTCCAAGGAACACCCCTGGAATAGCTATATCAACCTGGTTGAAAGTTTGATGAACATAAGATGATACTTCATCCATATAGGCACTGAATAAAAGAAAAGAAGCTAATGCAACAGATCCAATTGCAAAGCCTTTGGTGGTTGCCTTTGTGGTGTTCCCAATTGCATCAAGTAGATCTGTGATTTCTCTTACACTTTTAGGTTGTTGACTCATTTCCACAATTCCACCTGCATTATCAGTTATTGGCCCAAACATATTCATTGTCAAAATGTATGCTGCAGTACTAAGCATTCCCATAGTAGCTACAATTGTTCCAAAAAGACCAGCTATTGGAGTTCCATCCAACTCAACTAGACCTGAAGTTCGTCCAAGCCAGAAATCAGAAATAATTTCCACAATGATAACAAGAAATGGAAGAGCAGTTGATTCCAAACCCAAGCTAGCTCCTGCAATAATATTTGTCCCATGTCCTATAGAGCTTGACAATGCCAGTGTCTGTATAGGCTCATACTTGTAATCTGTATAGTATTGAGTGATCCAAACAAAAAGATAGGATGTTATTATTCCCACTAGCCCACATAGTGTAAAGTGTAACCATGTCGTAGGAGCTTGATCAATGTAAGGAAGCCAGTGTGTAGACCTAGTAAATGCAATAACTGCTAAAAACATAGTGATAGAATATCCTTTCTGGAGTATTGCCATGGGATTTTCTACAGGTGACTTGGGACTTGGATCACATGTAGCTCTGATGGAAAGTATTCCACATGCAGATACTATCAAATCAAAAGAATGTATAATAAGAGGGAACAGAATAAAACCAGATGGATCTTCGATCTTACATCGCTTATAAGAAATGATTGATCGTAAGAATTATCGATTGTGCAAAGAAATCTGGAGTGGTCGTATTAAAACATCAGATTAAACATGAACTGAAGCATCTGTGAATGACCACTCGATATGGCATCTTTCGTGATGACATCACTTGGAATTTCTACATATGTCTCCAGTTCTACGTAAAAAAATAAAATAAAATCCTGACCAGTTGTCGTTCCGGAAAAATCTAACATGACCGAATGTTACAGTTTCACTGTATTGAAATGTCCATATCCCATTGTCGGGTGTTCAGCGATATCTGGTGAGGAAACAGGATAATGGTATGGAATCTTTAACTTTCCATCATATTGAAGCATTCCTGCGTATCGAATTTTCAATACCGGACTCGATCAAATGCACTAAAATTATCGTATTCAAATGCTTTAGCAACCATAGTTATACGATCTGCTTGGAAATTGATAGTCACCACTGAATCTTCATCAAGAATAGGTTCAACTGCCTCCTCATTTTCATCGACAGGAGTTGATATAGAAGTGCAGCTGAGGAGTGATTGTTAATTAATTGGTGCCAATATATTAGTGATATCGATCTGTGGATACCAACAATCGCAAGGATTTTCAACAGTTAAAACCACCGTAAATATCTCGCAAAGATCTTTACACAGTTAAAAACCACCGTTGTTGCAAAAATCTCGCAACTGAATCATGATTTGGTTCCTATCCTTTGGTCAATCCCCTAACTGAACTTCCAACGGTTGTAACTTCACCACTGACACCTCGGTTTCTTGGTTTCCCTGGCCCCAAAACAAATCAACACGTACTCTACACGTTGATCTAGTATCTAATTTGAGCACGCACTTCCGATTTGCAAAATCTACCAAATTCTAAAGAAAACTTTTAAATTTTGCATCATGTCTGCCATGCATAATGAATAGTTCCACATGACTTAGAAGCTTTCATGCCACTGTAGAAAAAAAAATAGATTCAAACTATAAAAAAAATGACTTTCGTTTTTTCAAGAATGATGAGATTTCCAATATGCAATAATAGAACATTGCAAAGAGCATTTTCATAGTTCTGGAGAAGTAATTAGAGAGGAACTCATTTTACTGTATATAGACATTTTGATTTCAGATCTATTATTTGCAGGTTTAGCATGCAGGACAGGAAGCACAATTCAATTAATCCAATTACATTTTCATCTTTAATTATTATTTACCTCTCTTGGCATGAGCACAACGCACCTTAAACGCGTAGATCTACGATGTGAAGACATAAATGATCATATTGTTTTACTGTTGCAGAGTTAATTTTCAGGTTACAGGATAAAGACGGAGGACAAGGCAGTGTTGATGCGAATCAAAACTATAAATAAACCAAACCAAGAAAACATATTTCAATTGTGGGACAGTTCGACTACTGTAACAACATGTAAAAAAAATTCACTATTTCAGCATGTTATAACAGCATGTCAAAATTTCATTGTTTTAGCATGGGATTTATAGTTTCAGTTTGTAAGAGTGCAAAAGATCATTCACATGGATTCACAGACTAGTTCTAATGTTTGGTTGTGTTTTATTTTTCAGGTCTGAGTTCAAGGTGTGATTTTCAGGTTTATGAAGGCAAGAAAATGTAATTCAATAAGCGGGACACACAGTTTCAACCATCTGTTTCGGCTCAGAGTCATTGTTTCAGCATGTAAGGACAATTGCATCCACTGTTTTTTCATAGAAACTCTCAAAACTTCAACTTACAAAAATGTTTTTTCTTTTAGTAAATGGGGAAAAAATGATTTGCAAATTAACCATAAAATCGATTACGCATATTGCAAACAATTAATTTATTTATTCCTGAAATTAATTTAAATCATCCCTATTTTCTGATCCTTGCAATCGCACGAAGCGTGGAGGAGAGAATACTTATTCTAGCAAAGATAAAAAAACTCGAAAATAAAACCCTACCTACACTACACTAATTAGAAATGAGACATTAGTTACGTATAATCAAAGAGCCAATATAGCCATTCATGTAGCAGTAACAACAATATGTTCAGTGGCAATTTCTTGAATGAAAAGTGAAAATATACGAGAGTGAATGAATCTAGTCGCTGTAACGGCAAACTAACTAAGTAAAAACAAAAAGATTGATCTAATTGGGTAGTTACCTAGAACCATTGTTCAATAAGGATTTCATAGGCGCAATTTTTCTTACTCAGATCATGTTGTAACTCCTCTTCATCTTCCTCAATTTCCTGTTCGAATGATTGTTCGTCATCGGATATGCAGGATTCTTCAGATGTTGAATCTTCAATTGTTTCTGGAGGAGTATTTGAATCTTTGATCCTTGTCAAGATCTCCCCTTCCAAGGAAGAGGAGATCTCGACATCTGCCAGGATCTGAGTGAGTAGTTCCAAGTTAACACTCATTGTTAAATCATGTTAAAGAGAAGGATTCTTACAACACCCAAATCAAAATGAAAAACTTTAAAAAAACACTCTTGTTAAAACATAAAAAAAAATTACTCTTCACAGTTGCGGAAATTAAAACGTTCCTGATAGTTGGTCAGGGAGAACATGAGAAGTCTCCATTCAAGTAGTTGTTAAGACCCCTAGAACCAACACATGTAGATCACACTTGCAAAAATTTAAACTAATCTTGCTAAAATTGAAATTCACACTAACTTGCAGAAATTGAAACTAATCTTGCATAAATTAAAATTTAAACTACCCTAGATGTCCTTACCCATATGTCACCTCAAAGTTAGGAGCATGTCTAATCACACTTGCATGAAAAAGAAATTTAAACTACCACACTTGCATGAATTGAAATTTACACTACCCTACATGTCCTTACCCGTATGTCACCTCGGATTTAAGATCATGTCTAATCACACTTGCATGAATTGAAATGAAAAAGAAACTAATACCTCAATCCATTGTGTTTCCCCGGCAACGGCACCAAAATGTTAGGTAAAAATATTGTCGTTTAATTTTGTTGTAGTATTTTCCCAACCATTTAATTTGTCAATCCGAGGTTCATAGGTTTATGAAGCACACCCACTATATATGTAGGACTGAAGTAGAAGTAATCTAATCTAAATTGCTGAAATGAAACTAATCTAGGAAAGTAGGAAATTGCATAAAGGAAAAACAATACAACATGTGAAGATTTAACGACAAATAACATATGTGAGCTCACATAATAAAGCTATCTTGAATTACATAACAATAATCAAATGACAATCACGAAAGCATAACAATGAAAGAGTATGAATAAAAGCTAAGAATCCCTTTCTCTTTTGAATCCTAATGGCTACTATGATTCTAATTACATCCTAATTGAATTCTCATGAAGAGAGAGCACTCTCTTGTATACATGAGAGCCTTGAAGATAAGACAACCATCTCATTATTACAGATCCACTATTCTCTGAACCTATTTTCCATTATCACAAAATATAATCCCCTTAAATCCTCACACATATCTCTCATATATCTTAGATAAGATATTCCAACCAAATCTCCATGATCTTTTCCTTTGGAATGGTCTTGAATTATCTTCTCAAATATTGAAATGGTGGAGGAAGTATCCGAGAAGTCCTTTGAATTAATCCTTCACATATTCCTACACATTAGCTCACACATATTTGAGATATATATGAAAACATGTTGATTTTCTAACATTTAATCACAAATTCTTTTTAAATACTAAAATGAATAAAGTGGAGAACAATAAGGTGAAACCCAAGTATATTTATGGAAATGATATTGTGAAAGGTTAATGGGGCGATGAAATGTGAAGAAGGATGAAGGGAAAGGTGGATGAGAATAAGACATTTCTGAGCCCCAACAACATGTACTATCCATCTAGAGTAGTCTCACCTACAAATTCATTGATCTTCATTACATTATTCCTCAACCAAACTTGGGTTCCTTAACCATACTGCCAGGATTACTCAACCACTTAACCATTTGGATTTTACAAAGCGTCTTTCCATGAGATATTTCACCATAAGGGGACCAATTTGAGAACTTCATCCAAGAACATCTTCCCGTGAGGGCTTGCACCATAAGGGGACCACTTTGGAGTTCATCCATTTGGCACTTCCTATCAACCTTGACATGGAATCAATGATATAACTTCCTTTGGCATCAACCTTGACATTAATGAAAACACATCACTATGACACCACTTAACATCAACCCTTTAACATCAATTACATCAATGACAACATAATTAATGATTTTAAGACAAAACTACCAATGATTTTAAGATAAAACTAACAATAAGAATTAAAACAAAAGCGAATAAATCCATAACTAATCATTAAATCCACCATTTAACACCCAAAAATCAATCCATCCATCGGTTAAGAAACTCAAAACCACTGTAATTCAACCCTTTACTAATAAAAAACCAAGGCCAACATTCAACTTAACTCACAAAGCTTAAACCAAGGCCAACATTCAACCTAACTCACGAAGCTTAAAAGCTAGAGGATGCATGAAGAAAGTACATGCTTATGTGAGTAGGGAGGCTCATTGTACGAACTTCCATCTTCAAAGCCCCATTTCCTTTACGAATGAGGAGAGATAAAAGGGTTTTGTATTTTTGTTTTTTCTATATGTTTATTTTCTCATGTAAATTTACATGGAAGAATGCAGGGCTATCTTCCATTTTCTTTTTAATATTTATTTTTATTTTTTATTTTTTAAAATTAAAATTATTATTTTTTTTATTATTATTTTTTTTTAATAAAAGTTGGAGGCTAAGAATGAGGCCAAAAGAGACGGAGTCAAAATGCAGCCTTGCACATCTTTGGAAAGTTCTTGTCGGTCGGTTAAGAATAAAAAATTAGAAAATTTTATTAAATTTATTTAAAGGTTAATTTAAGATTCTTTAAAGGATGGAAGTTTAATAAGTTCAAAGAAAGATAGGAAATTTATAAAAATTTAATAAACTCAAAAAAATTAGTGAATTTATTAAAAATTAATAAGTTAAAAAAAATAGTGAATTTGAATTTAAACATTATAGAGAATACAATTTCATGGGTCTAATGGTTAATAATATGTATTTCTTGCTAAGATGTTGTAAGTTTAAATTCAGAGAGATTTAGGGTATGTATACTTCAATATACTCTATTATTATTATAACTGGATAGAGAGAATCCCTTATCCTACAAACAAGAGATCTCATACACCAATTTAATATGACTTGACGATAACTTTAAAAATAGATTATTATTATTATTAAAATTTAATAAAATAATAATTAATATGACTTGACGCTCGAGAAGATTTGGGACGAAAAACACGATGTTGTTAACCCCTATACCCGCCAGCCCTTCGACATTCACCATGCGATCCCTCAGACTGAGCTAAGGCAACAGATGCAACGATACATCGTCGAAAACAGCACAAACTGCCTTGAGGTCATTTCAGCGGATTACAGATATGAAACATCTGTTGAATGATTTGGTTATAACTACTGAGCATTGCAGTCCCGCGACTGATAACAGCAATGAAGAGAAACCAGAGGCCAGTTGGAAGGTTCTGTGGCAAAAATTGAATCTACTCCGTCTTTATTGCCAATACTCGGCAGAAAATAGAGAGACCTTTTTATCAGTCAAGGAACACGAATTCTTGATGAATGTAATAACTCCCATGTTAGGCTCGGTAAGTCTGTACCCTTCAATTGAAGATAACACGGAGGCATGCAAAGAAGTGGCCAAGATCGTAGATATCGTTGATTTACAGGTGCCGCCTGAAGAAAATGTATTATCATTTATACAGATTCTCTCTGACCTTTTAAAGTGCCAGCTCTTGAAAATCGAGACAATTGTTTTAAGAATTTGCCGTCGATTGTATCAGTGCTTCGATTGTAACAGGAAATTGCGGTTGGTGTTCTCTGATTTTAGCTTTAATGCTGCTCTCTATCTGTTAGATCATCGCCGCAACTCCAAGGAAATAACGAATGAAAACCTCTACAATGGAACTGTAATTCTGAAATTTGACTGTGTAAGAAAGAACTTCTGCGGGCTTGAATCTTACGTTGAAACTCTGGTGAATGTCATAATTATTTGTATTTCCCATTTTCAAGACCTGCACGTAGCTGCCACTCGTCGTGCTCAGGCTCAGGCTCAGTCTCAGGCTGAGGCTGAGGCTGAGGCTAGCTTCATCATTAGCCGGCAGGATGATCATGAAGATGAAGAGGAGCAGAAGAATATTGATCTGATAAGTAGGGCACTTGACCAAGCTTTGTTCATAATTGATAGCATAGTGAGGCACGATGAAGTACTCAATGAGACAAACATATTGTACTCAATGATACCATAACCATATTGTCTCAATGTGACAAACATAACCATACTGTTGCAATGTCATGAGCATGACTTGCCATAACCACATTATCGCAATGTGACGAACATAACCATATTGTCCCGATCTAACGAACATGAATGGCCATAACCATATTGTTGCAATGTGACAAACATAACCATATTGTCACAATGTGACGAACATGAATGGCCATAACCACATAATCACAATGTGATGAACATAACCATATTGCTTGCAATGTGACCAACATAGCCTCATCATCGCAATGTGATGAACATAACCATATTGTTCACAATGTGTCGAACATATCCCTATCGTCGCAATATGACAAACATAGCCCCGTTGTCATAATGTGACGAATATTGCCATATTGTCACAATGTGATGCACATAGCTTTGTTGTCGCAATGTGACAAACATAACCATATTTTGGGAATGTGACGAATATAGCCTCAAATCTTGCAATGTGACAAACATAGCACTGAGTCTCTCCATTTGACGAACATAGCACCGAGTATCGCAATGTGACGAACATAACCATATTTTTGTAATGTGACAAACAGGACTAGTCATAACCATATTGTCGCAACTGACAAACATATAACCATAATGTCGCAATGTGATGAACATGACTAGCCATAACCACATTATCGCAGTGTGACAAACATAACCATATTGTCGCAATGTCACAAACATAGTCTCGTCATTGCAATGTGATGAACATAGCCATATTGTTGTAATGTGATGAACATTGCCTCATCGTCCTGATTCGATGAACATATCCTCGTTGTAATAATGTGACACAAATATCATGTCGTCATATTCTCACAGAAAATGTCTTATCGTCATAATGTGATGAACATAGCCCTGTAGTTGGAATAAATGTCATGTCATCGCAATGTGATGAATATATGAAATTTAATTCCATCACATAGCCATACAACATACGATGAACATATGACATTTATGTTCATCACATATTTATTTTTTACTTAAATGTCTTATCATCTCCATGTGATGAACATAGATCCATCATCGCAATATCCCCTTCGTCGTCAATATGTGACAAACAATATACTATTATCGCAATGTGATGAACACATCCCCATCGTCGCAATGTCATGCAAATATCATGTCATCATAGTGACACAAATATCAAGTCATCGCAATCTAACGAACTTAGCCCCTCCCTCTCTATGTGACAAAAATAACCATATTGTTGCAATATGACGAATGTAGCCTCGTCGTCACATTTCCATCAACATAGCTTCGTTGTCACAATGTTACGCAAATATCATGTCCTCATAATGTGACAAACAATTCCAAATGTTGTTATCTGAATCTCATCTGTAGTCTTGGTCAATGGTGGTCATGGGCAGCCATGGTCACTTATGGATAAGAACTGGAAAATATGGTTAAACATTGTCAACCATGGTCATGGTCAACCAAGGTAAACCATAGTGAAGGTCATCCAAAGTGAATGCCAACCATAATGAAGGTCTATAGAAGTTAACCATGGTGAAGGTCTACAGAAGTTAACCATGGTCATGGTCATCGTCATGGTCAACCATAAATAACCATGATCATGGTAATCCAAGGTCAACCTTACTTAACCATGGTCATGGTCAACCATAGTGAACCTTTCCTTCCCAAAGTCAACCAAGTTCTACCAAACTTAACCATGGGCATGATCAACCATAGTCAAGTATGATCACTGTAAATTATTGTATTAATACTTCAGTAATGTATTATTAATGTATTACTACTTTAGTGATGTATTTATTAAGGTATTGATACTTTAATAATGTATTATTTATGCATTACTTTATTAGAGTATTAATACTTTAACAATATGTGGTGTTGTATTAATTAATTAATAAATACATTATTAATATATTAATACTTTAATATTTTACATTATACATTAATGTATTAGTTAATTAATACCTTACATTATTAATGTTTTTTTATTTATATAACAATATTCTAAAATAGTTTTAATATATTTCTAATTGATTATAATATTAATAGTTTAATGATATATTATTTAGTATTGCAAATTAAAATATTTATTAATTTCATTAATACATTACATTATATATTCATGTATAAAAAATTTAATTTGTACATTACACTAATTTAATTATATACTTTACATTATTATTAATCAATTAATACATTACATTCATACAATAAGTTATACATTAATGTTTTAATACTTTAATTTATAAATTACATTATTTTTCAATACATTTAATAGGTTTATTTACTATTTTATACATTAATATATTATTTAATTAATACATTAACATTTTAATACATTAATGTATTATCCCATCAATATATTAATATATTATTACTTTATTAATGTTTTAATACTTTATTAATATATAAAGTATGTTTTATTATATTAATATCATAATGATTATGATGATGATTAACGTCCACTAAAACCTAATTGAGCAATATAATACTTTAATGTATTATAAATGTATTTTTACTTTATTCAAATTTTATCAATGCTTTATTATTTTAATATATTATTTTACTTTTAATGTATTATTATTTTATTTACCTATTGTTAAGACTTTATTAATGTATTTATAATTTTATGTATTAATTAATTAATTAATACAATACATTAATAAGATATTTATTAATTAAATTATTGTATCATTAATACATCACATTACACATTAAAATATTGATACTATAATTTATACATTACATTTAGGTATTAATTAATCAATACATTAATACTTAAATATATTAATTTAATGTTCTTTTACATTATTAGTATATTACTTTATAATTAATTTAGTGACTTATTTATTCTTTATTAATTTATTTGTAATATATTAATGTATTAATATTTTACTAATATATGAAAAATGTTTTATTTTATAAATGTATTTTGTTTAGTGTATTAATTTATTTTTGATTAATGTTTTATTTTTTTAATTAATTAATACCTTTCATTATACATGAATGTATTAATGGAATGTGTTAATACTTATGAATATATATTACAATAATGTAAAAAATAATTAAGAGATTAATTATGTAATTTTATATTAATGGTTGTTCCTCATGCAGGTTGGTCGTCAATTAACAACAACCACTTTATAAAAGTGGTTGATATACGTCGATCGGTGCCATTAGTTTGGAAAGGTGAATAAATGACGTCGATCGACGTATATCAACCACTTTTATAAAGTGGTTGTTGCTAGTAGGTAGATAGGTGTACATCTATAAATGGTCATATTAAATCGACTTTTAATCACACATGGGCTTGGGCTTTTAATGACTTCTATTTCATTTGCTCGTAATATTTTTCTTAATCTGAATAGACGAAAGGTTCAGATTTTAATCTTGCTTTGTTTTTTTGCTTTTTATGTTTTTCTAATTGTGATTTAGTTTTTTTACTTTATTCAATCCTTCTTACAATGCCAATTGGATGGTGAGTGCATTGCGATGGGTAACTGGAGCCAACCCTTATGAGTTGTATGGTGTCCTCTAGCCCCCTTAACATATATCAATTGCACAATAAGTTAATAAATTAAATTAAATTAATGGGGTGGTGTCTTGGATCCCTTAACACATGTCAATTGCACAATAAGTTATTAAATTATGGGCGTTTTTATTTCATCAAGCCCTTTACATATGCTCACAATTGCACAATAAGTTATCAAATTATGGGCGTTTTTATTTCGTGAAGCCCTTTACATATGCTCACGTTACATATGCGGTGTGATGTGAGCACATTGGCCAATGAAAACAGAAGCAGAAAGAAGAGAGAGCATGTGAGAGAAATGGAGAAGAGGTGTAACCCTAACAACGAAAGGCATGTGATCTGTGAGAGGTTGTAGTTGATGTGATATCGAAGTAGCTTAGCTATGAGGAGAAAGCACCAGTCACACTGTGCTTTACTCTTTTATTTCCTCTCTTCTTTATATGTTGCTATTGGATTGAAATAATATTTAGCATGTCCAGAATGAAGGGCCACTCAACTTGGTCATAAGACTTTTCAAAGTCAATTTTGATGAAGAAAGGCTCTAGGCTAGTAGAACAAGCCCATTCTATGCCCTCCTAAATAATAATAACATTATAAATATTGTACCCCACCGACGGATGAACCTCGTATGTTTAGGGTAGATGATATTAGGTATAATGTGCTTCAATCGATAGCGTGATAACACTGACCAATATTTTGTAGGAAGTGTTGAGTAGATTAATAGGCCACCAATTGGTGATTATCTTAGGGTCCCTAGAATTCAAGATAAATCGGAGAAGTACCTGGTTAATTCCCCCCATGGAGCATTATATTAGGGCTTCCTTGTGAATGCAGACATGATCAAGGCCAATAAAATACCTTGACACCTTTTAGAATTAACATGGAAATCCATCAAGCCCAGGGGCTTTGCCATCAACCATCTCATGGAGGGTCATGGCTAGCTCATCCAGAGTCAAAGATAGGTCACAAGTCTGTCGGTGTTCATCAGAAAGCTTACAAGGCACCACATCTAGACATTTTTGGGTAGCTTCCAACCACTTAGGGAAAATTCCCTAGGACTAGAAGACCATTTAGTAGTGCTCAACAAATTCATGTTCAATCTCCTCTTACTTTTTCATCTGACCCAGTGAGATTTTGAGGGAGACAATGGATTCCTTGACTTCTTTGGTGGCCAGGGATTTGAAAAAGGATTTGGTGGGCATGTCGCCTAACCTGAGCTAGAGTAGTGACAACAATACAAAAGATGGATATGCAAGAACCATATCTATTGGTGGTGATAAGCCATGAGGACTATTGAGTTTCCCTACATTCCAGCGATTAAGGCCTTTGTTATGGGCGACTCATCCCATGGGAGTGAAGTGATAATGTTATGTTTTGGTATCCTTGAGTGAAGTGATAATATGTAAGGTAATACTATGGTTTTCATCCTAAATGGGTTGTATAATCAACATATCAACCGTGGTGTGGAATCCATGATCTACGAGGTACGATGACTAGTGTGTATATGGCATAATAATAATTGGTAAAAACCATTAATGCTTATAGTGACTGGATGGAAAGGCCATGTGCTCTAACAAAGATTATAGTAGCGTTACGGTGATGACTTGGCCTCAGGATATATGAGTGAGCTGGGATCTAAGCATGTTTCCCCCATACCAATTGATCCACCACTTAAAATATTAGTCTCGGTACATGACTGATGGGGAATCGGGACGAGGGGCCAGATCAATACAATCATTGGATGTTGGGAATGAATCGGGTGAGCCTGCTCTGTGATAGGGACTGTGTTATGGATCAGGTGCTATACACTGTGAAGCTCTGGCTTTAGAAAAAACATCTCTTGAATTGCCTATTACTCTTTTACCATTTCCTTTGTTGTTGCTACTTCATCTTCTATGCTTGTTGCTAGAATGGGGTATACAATGAATGATGGCTATAGATTTAGAAGGGATGCTTCTAGTTAAATTGAGTAATCAACCAATGGTGTTGGATATTTCCTAAACACATCTATCTCAACATCTGATGGATCATGTTCATTGGAAACACATCATGCCATTAGCGGTAATGTGGGTGATAGGGAAATATATTATCCATCAATAGAATAACTACATTAGTGTCTGGGACCACTCCCAACTACTATGCCCATCAATCGAACAATCACTCATAATCGACGACCACGCACCTCACACACATTCTCGGTTGAGTATGGATGTGCGAATGAATGTATGGGATGTGTGAAATTAATAATGTGGGGATGGGAAAATGTTGGGGAAAGAATGGGAGACTGATAGAATGTAGAATGATGGGTATGTTGGGGAATGCAGGTAGACTGGGAGACTGGAGGGGTAATTCATGGGGATTGGTGAATGTGTAATCTTATCGAGACGTGAGCTGTGAATGAATGGTACATGATCTGTCAGTGAATGATGGGATGTTTTTCTCGTAATTTGGGGAATTTGTCCATGGTAACGACTATCCTGTAAGATGGAAGGGTTAGTTTTTCAGGTTGCATTATATACATTATTATACAAAAATTGTCTTAGCGACTTCTCAAAACAGGTGAGTTGTAAGTAAGATCATGTATCTGTTCCAAGAAGACGTCCTCCATCGGTTCCAAAAAAGGTGACAAGAATACATCGGTTAAAAGAAAGACAAGAAGAATCCATCGAAGGGTATGTGAGATGTGGGTATGCATGGGACATAGGTTGGTACAAAGATGAGATATTTATTGGTAATGAAGGGGATGCTATTCTAGGCAGATGTTGGCAGTTGTGTATTGAGCTAAAGGCGTATTGAATGAGGACTGAACAGGTTAAGATTGAATTGACTACGGGGCGTGGATGCAGGTGCATGATGTCCACCACTATTTCCAAGTGAGCCAATGTAGGAATACCTGAACAATTAATCGAATAGTTTTCTTTTTCGTCTCTTTTGTAGGATCTGGTTTATGCTTCTTGCATGACCAGGAAGTCGATCTTCCTCTGCATGAAATTGACTTTGAGATATGGCCTACAATTGGTGTAGGAGGAATATATTGTGTTCCACATGTCTTTAACTAATAGATAAGATAAGATAAGATAACCTACTATAAGGGAATCTGATTCAGGTTAGACTGATTATCCCTCATATGTGTAGCTTTGTATCAAGTATCGGTCGATTGATCCACTCGACCGTTGGGCCCCACCCAACACCCTCATTTTCTTCTAAGGATTCCTTGTCTTCGAGTGGCTTCAATGGGCTGTGTCAGCATGACGGGACTATGATGGCTCCCCTTTCCAGGAAGCATGGGTCGGATCACCAACCCTATAGAGGGAGACATATGACAACCCGTCCCAGTTTGGTTCAACAATATTTCCCCATTACAACAAGGGGCATCAAGGAGTGAGAGGCTCCAAAGTCATACAAGCACTTATGTAGGTGTAGGTCTTGAATTTCCAAGGTGATATAAAATGGTGGGATGAGCTAGTCAATACAATATGGAAGGTTTCCCAATACTCTTTTAGGTGCATCATCTTAGAGGTTTATTAGGTCATCTTGCAAGGGGGATGGCATCATCGCTTAATATTATCATATTTGAAACTTGGGAGGAAGACCTATATTTAGATGGTTGAGGTATGAGGGCTTGTAGATGAGGTTTTTTATTGATTCCCATAAAGGTAAATACCTCTTTGGGAGTTTCCACCTACTCAGGGATGTGTGAAGGATGCTTTCAAACTTATGAAAGAGGCATGGTTATTTTTAGTTTGCTAAGATCATACCTAATATCAAAAGGTGCCAGTGCCTATGGGTCACCATGAATAGTTTTGGTAGCATATGGAGGCTTCATGAGAATGTCATCGGGATGCTCTAGTGCTTTGGGTTGCTTGGCTTCTTTGAAATATCCTCTAATTGGAACTGTTGGCTGCTTGAAATTAGCAACTTTAGGTGTTGCTTCTCTTCTAGGGACTTGAGAAACTATGGGCACTTCTTTTCTTGTGTTCTCAAGCTATTTGGGTACCTTCTATCTTATGAAATTAAAAGTCGTTTGTCATGGTATCAGTTCATACTTCCTTCCACTACAACAAATCCTTGTGATTTGATCTCATTTTTGCTCTCTTTTTTTATTCCAAAGTCCGTTTTAGTGTATTCTTCTTCAATTTTTTGAAAAAACTGGAGATATTTATCGGGATGGAGCTATTTATGGCATTATTTGCATCGACCACAAAATTTAGGTGCTAATGGCGCTAGAAATTGCACCCCATTTAGCGCCAGAAATTGTGCCCCATTTAGCGCTGGAAATAACGCCCCCTTTAGCACTGGAAATAACACCCCCTTTAGCGCCAGAAATAGCACCCCTTTTAGCACCTCAGTTAGAGACAGAAATTGCACTAGAAGTAGCACCAGATGTAGCCAGATTAGCCTAAATAGTTAATTAGTTGAGGTGTTGGGGGCTAATTGTATAAGGGATTTGAGGATTATGGTATTTAGGGATTTGGGGTGAAAGGATTAAGGGTTAGGGTTTAAGGGATTAAGGGTCAAGAGCTAAGGGATTTGGCGCTTATGGGGTAGGTAGTTTAATGGTTAATGGCTTAGGTATTATGGGCTATAGGATTAATGTTTAAGCTATTAGGGCATATGTGTTTATGGATTAAGGGATTAGGGATTAGTGTTAAGTGTTTAAGGGTTGATGGCTTAGGGGTTAGGGAATTTAGGGATTTTTTGTTAAGGTATTATTGATTAACTAAGGTTGAGGGATTAAGGGTTAATTAGGGATTAGGGCATAAGGATTTAAGCTGGGTCAATGGATCAAGGGTTAGGGGAGTTAGGGCTTTGTCATAAATCTCTTGAAATTTCATGTAACCTCTTCCAATTGGTCAATCACCAATGTCATTGATCCATATTATTTTCAGCACTAAATGAGAGCGAAGATATAATAAATAAATGTACAGAGATATCTTATATATCCAATAATATAATAGAAATGTATCATAGATGCAACCATAAACACAAAGATACAATAATACACAATTTTCTATTAATGAGAGAAAATGTAAAAAGACTAAAAATACAAAGTGAAAGACTCGCTAGAATGGTGGCATCTTATCTCTGAGAAGAGATATGACATCTACTCACATTCGCAAGAAGATGATTTTACAATGAGGCTCCAAAGGAATTTTTATCATAAATAAAATCCAAAACCATAACCCCGGAAGATGAAAATCCAACAGTTTTGTGGACCCCATTTTGGGTAGTTTGGTGTATCAACTTCTCAGGGGAGTAACTTTGGAATACGATCTTCGTTTGGGGCGCACGATAGCTTGCTAGAAATGTATCGTCAAGGAGATTCATTTAGGGGGTTCAATCAGATCCTTTGGATATATTTGAGAAGCTTGATCCAAACCTTCATTTAGGCCCTCAAAATGCCCCCAAAAGTTAAAAACTGCTAAAAATAGTAAATTACCAAAATTGTTAGAAAACTATGTTAAGCCAGTTGGAAAAGGTGGGTGGCCACTGATATCCACCTGGATCAATCCTCCCTACTTAGGAAGAAATGGTCTCCATTGTGCTGAGTGCCCAGGGGAGAGAGAAAATCATTTGTTGAATCTGCATCTTGATGAGTTGCTTGCCTTGTTGGAGAAGTTGTGCTACTTATCTTGCTAATGGTTGTCACAAACCTGTGGCTAGAAGGGTTGGACCTTTTTAACCAGTCAGGCTACATGAGATGCCTGTTTGCGGAAGAAATCTGTACACTTTGCTGCAATCTTGTCTACCTTCTTCTGTTGGATAGAAGTTGCTTGGGCCGAGGCTGTAGTGGTTGCAGTATCCTTTTGTTCACCTTTTGAACAGATTGCGAAGAAGCTGAATTTAGTAGTATGAGATACTACCTTGCATCACTGTTTAGGTGGAACAGTATTCAAAACTTCCTTTTGTATTCTGTAGAGATAACCCCCCAGAGAAACAATGACACTGCAGGGTCGATACTCATAAAAAACATGGTGCTTTCACATATATGGTTGGCCCAAGAGAACATCATAGACATCCAATGGGGAAACATCACATAATACCTAATCCTTGAAGGGTTGGATTCCATGTGACAATTGACACTGCTGGCTGACACATAGATATCTTCCCTGGCGAAGCCAACCAATTATGTATGGTTGCGGGTGTGGTGTTGTCAACAATCCCAACTATTTGACAACCTCTGTTGAGATGAGGTTCTTTTGGCTTTTGATATCAACAATAAAATGCAGCGAGGTTTGATTTTCCCACATGTGTGAATGAAAAAGGCGCTCCCCCTCTTCAGGATCTATTGGTTCTTCTAGTTGAATTGTTGTAGTCGCGACAATAGCAGTGGGGTCTACATCAATGATCTGTATTTTACCATAATTTTCATAATCAGATTCTGAATCAGGGTCCGGCTCCTTTTCTTTGATCTCACCCACCAATGACTGTTTTGAGAGACATTCATTGGTGTTGTGTCAAGGGATTTTGTGAAAATCGCACCATTTTCCAGTGTCCTTCTTTGTCTTCCTGTGACCCTTATTTTATTGTGGCTTGGACTAGTTTTTGGGAGAGTGTTTGTTAGGGCCTTATTTATCATACTTTGTTTGTTGCATATTTTCAGACCCAAACTCCCATTTGTTCTAGTGCTCAAATTTCTACTCGGTTTTAACAACATATCGATAAGAAACACTGAGTGATGAGATGTTGAGAAAATCCATTTCAGTTTGGATGTATCTGTGTAGATCCTCGTGGTATTTCATAACCAAATGTCATTCATAGTATTCGATACCCAGCTTAGTTCACAAGGTATGGAAGGTATTGGTGAAATTTGGAACTATTTGGCCCCTCTCTTCCCATAGTGTGGTCCATCTCATGTATTGGTCCTCATAGTTTCCAAAAGGGTAATATTGTTCCTTTACCGCATCCACAAAAAAATCCCAAGTGGGCTCAGTCCCATATCATCCAGACTCCTTTGTGGAACTTTGCTCCCAGTAAGTTTCACACCAATGTTTGACATGAGGGAGAGCCTTAAGGAGTGCTAAGATGATCTTTTCCCTGTCGGAGAAATTATGAACAAAGAAATAACCTTCTAGCAGATTTAACCATTTTTCTAGGGCATCTGCATCTATCTGTCCTTCAAATATGGGAATATCAAAATTAACTTGTACCTTGAAAGGTGAGGTGCCTCCAAAGTGGTCGATTGATGAATACATGCATGTTTTTATTAGCAGGCATTGAAGGATGTGGAAAAATTTCTCCATCACTTCGTCCTTATGTCACGTGAGAGCTTGCTCAACCAACAGATTGATAGAATCATCTGCTCCGCCATTTTTATTTTCTTCCACCATGGAGGGTTTATTGGGCGTGCGAGAGCGATTATCTTCAAGAGAGACAAGCTCGAGACCCAACTTGCTATACTTGGACATCATCGAGGACATGCACTGGAAAAGAAAAACGATCAAGAGCTACCTGCTTTGATACCACAGATCCATATTATTTTTGGCACGAAATGAGAGCAGAGATATAATAAAAAAATGTACAGAGATATCTTGGATATTCAATAATAGAATAGAAATGTATCAGATATGCAACCATAAACACAAAGATATAGTAATACACAATTTTCTATTAATGAGCGAAAATGTACAAAGATTGTAAAAATACAGAGTGAAAGACTTGCCAGAATGGTGGAATCTTATCTCTGAGAAGACATGTGACGACTACTCGCATTCGAAAGAATATGATTTTACAATGAGTCTCCAAAGGCCTTTTTATCATAAATAAAATCCAAAACCCTAACCCAAAAAGATGAAAAGCCAACAATTTTTTGGACCCCATTTTGGGTAGTTTGGTGTATCAACTTCCCAGGGCATAGCTTTGGCATATGAGGGTCAAATGAATCCAATGAATCCTTATTTCCTGAGATTTTCCTAGCTAAGTATTCAATTTTGTACCATGAGCTAGAGGAAAGTGGAGACCTTCAGCCACAATATTGATCTCAAAATAATATTCCATATGTTCTCTTTTGTTAGGATATGGAAATTTTCTTGGAGGATGTAAGATTCTTTAATTGTGAAAGTACACAAGGGGGAGTGTCCCCAATGAATAATATATGATCCTTCCCTGATAAAAATCTTTCTCTGGGTAGCGATGGTATGCCAAGGTTGTAAGTCACAATCACTAGGGATATTGAGGTCACGAGGAAGAGTTTTCTAGGTCCACCAAGGGGGATGATGTGAAACATTTAACCAAAGGTCCTTTACCTTGAGGGGCTCCAATTGTTTGTTGATTTTAAAGATAGAGGATATTGTGTGTGTATATATATATATATATATATATA
>ML828941.1:41966-58809 GCA_009831015.1 Picea engelmannii
TATGCAAAAAGATCACAACTAAAAGATAACTATCCATAGAACAACAAGATATATCCTCAGTGAAGCCCTCAAGGGGGAGAAAACCTACAAACTTTCCTCAGTATAGATTCTCCCAACATGTACAATGTCATACAATTATCTTTCATGAAATCAAGAGCAAAGAGACCCAAACATGAACCAAGAATAGCCTCCTAGATAAGTGCATACTACTCTCTTCTACTAATTTTCAATGAGTGATAAAAATGACTCAGTATAACCTCTATTTATACTCTCAAAGACATAAAAGACATGACTTATCAATAAACCCTTTCACAATTACACTTAGGAATAACTTTTGAAATTACATAAAATCTCAACACTCCCTCTTAATGAGGAAGGTATTCTATACGGCACAAACTCTAACACTTTTCTATCGAGGAAGTTTCTCAGATACTACTTGTAGTATTCTAGATATAAAATAGTATGCAAAACATAAATATTTTTCTAGAAATGGCAGAGAAACAATGATATAACTATAACAATACCATAATAATACTAGAATAACACCAGAAAGAGCACTTTAATTAATGATATCAATGTTCACTTGCCTCTTCGAGGGGGAAACCTCTAGTAGAGCATATCTCTATTACAATAATATCCAAGAAAATATTTCTCATACCCTCTACTTCTATTTATACTCTATTTATCCAAAAGACCAATCTAGAGGAAGATCCTTATAGAAGTGAAAGATTCGATTAGGTCTTCTTACATTTTAATTATTATTCCTTATTTCTAGGCCTTATTAATATCTACCATTATTACATGGAATTATATTATTATACCTATGTGAGGAGTTAGGAAGGTTAGGTCCCTAACACAAGAAATTCCTACAAAGGTATGTGTTCACAGATCTGCATGAAATATTCTTTGGTGAATTTACAGTCATTCTCACAGAGTGGCTAGAAAGATTAGTGAAGAAAACTAGAAGTTACAACGTCGAGGAATTGGACTCCCAAATTGATAAGAAAACCAAATTATTTATGTAATCCAACTACTCAATTAGTTTATTTTTGGTTGGATAGCATACTAGGTGGTTATGTTATAGAGTTTGTAGTAGATTATATTCAATCATACAATGTCGTAGAAATATACTTTTTCAAAGGTCCACATGGAAGGTTCTTGAAATCGTTAAATATGTAGATAAATATGTTATTGTGTGAAAATAATGTGATGGTAATGAAATTTGACTGCTAATGGGTTCATGCACATAGGGGAACTGGGGGATGACAGTAGGATCATTTGAAATAAGGAAGGAGGCAATGAAAGAGGTAGGGAGGGATTGAGGATGCAAGAAGAAAATATACCAAAGGAAGAATACACACTTGGAGAGTTGCGTATAGGGAGGAGGTACAAGAAGAAACAGAGTGGGGATGAGAGAGGAGAGTCATGTAGTGAGCCAGAGGGAAGATAACCTTGCACACTAGCTAGAATTATGGAGGTACCATATCTAGGAGGAGAAGAAGATGAGTTCCATTACATTATGATAATAGAAGAGCCAACGAATCCTACTCAAACAGGATCCCGTGCTGAATCCACGACCCCATGTGCATCACCACATTATAAAATAACGTTTGAATATTTGTCAAAAACAATTGTAGTTAGCCAAGGATGACCAATTAGTAGTAGTCAAAATAGTGGAAGTAGTGCATAGAGTTAGAATCAGAGTCAAATAACATCACCAAGAGGAGGGACTACATCAAACAACATGGTCGGGGTGGATAATACTCTTAGGTTTCCTGAGTTCCAAGGAATCGGGTTAGAGGAGATATAATAACACTTGTTTGTTTGCAAGACGATTTGGGTTGCAAAGAACGTAGATGATGAAGTTGTGAATATTGCACAATTAGCAACAACATTTAGAAGTTGTCTGCTAGTATGGTATATGAGGTTACAGAGCACCATGCCTACATGATAGGCCAAGACTTTGGTAGATATTAAGAAAGAATTTTTGAAGGAGTTCAATAAGCCAAAGGCAGAGTCATGGTACATCATAGAATTGAAGGAGATAAAACAAGTACAAAGAGAGTCGGTATGGGATTACAATCAAATATTTAAGGATGTGATGGGTAGATTAATTTTCCATATCCCAGACCAAAAACACAAAGAATGGTTTATTGAGGGCTTCTACCACACATTTGTAGGCCATTGATCCAACAAAAGGTTGTGTCATAACCCAAGGCACTAGAGATTGTGATGAAAATGGAGTCGTCTCCAGTTGGATACAATGGAGGAATGGCACAAGTTTGGACACATTTGGTTGCATTGACAATTCAACTTGCATAAATGACAAAGGGCAAGGAGAAATGTGATCAAGTATGGTGTACAAAATGTAGGACTAAAGGCCACCACAAGGATGAATTCCCAACATTCACACAATATTTGGCAATGGGAGCACTGTATTCATTTCCAAGAGAATGATACTACGATATATGTAAGAAATGGGGCCATCACCCAACTCATTTTCCACTAATACATAAGTACAAGAGTACACCAAAGAGATTGTTTTGCAATTTTTACAAATCTGCAGGACACAAGGAGAACTATTTTCGTTCATTTGAATTAATTAGGGAAAGCACATCCGATATGTATATGGTCTAGGAAGAAAATGTTGCAACAGAAGTGGGGGGTCCACAATACAACAATTGAATGATTTTCAACCAAGGGAACAAAGGAAACTTTGGTTGATGCCAAGATAGAGGGAATTTTGGAAGACGATGAAGAGGATCGATTATTTGTTACAATTGTAATCAACCTGGACACTTGCTAGCGGTAAAGTGCTACAAGGCTTGTGTATAAGGAATTATTCAAAGGTTCATTTGAGAGAAACATGGAGCCGACATTAGGCCAAAGATGCAGAGATGAAAATGTGATTAGAAAGACACGATGAAAACCCCCTTTAATGTATTTTTTATGATCCCAGAGAAGGTAAGCTTGGTTGTTTTTTCACATTTGGAGAGTCTGAAAAAACATAAAATAAGACTCCATTGGGGTACCTTTTTTGAAAATAGTCTAGTTTGTTCGAAAAAGGGGTAAAATAGCACCGAAAAGACATCTATTTAGAACCATTTTAACCAGTGTGGCACAGATAATATCACTCGACAATCTTTTCAATTTTAAGGAGTTTGAAAAGAGCTTAACTATGGACTCACATCCTTTTTCTAAATTTAGTCTCCTTAGCCTGAAAAGTATAAAATTTACTTAGGAGAACTCTCCCAGTGAGACGAATCTCTCGAGGTGTACGTTTTTCCTTCTTAATCCACAGGCCGAAAAACAGGATAAATTCATGCCAGTAGATGTTCTTCTATACCAATTTAATGAGTGTGAAGGAACAAGGTCACTCGACAATCTTTTCAATTTTAAGGAGTCTCAAAAAGAGCTTAACTATGGACTCCATAGGGGATGTTCTTCTGGACCAATTTAACGAGTGTGAAGGAACAAAGGTCACTCAACAATATTTTCAATTTTAGGGAGTCTGAAAAGAGCTTAACTATGGACTCCGTGGGGGTTCCTTTTTCATAAATTTAGTTCCTCAGGCTCGAAAAAGGGTTAAACTTATACCTGAGAATACTCTTCTAGTGAACTGAAGCTCCTAGAGTATACCTTTGTTCGTACAAATTACTATCCAAACCGAAAAATGGGTAAACTACCATCAGACAGATGTGCCTTCAAGTTTTAGTTTGGCAAGCGTGAAGGACAACAAGATTGGACGATAATCTTTTCATATTTATAGAGTCTGAAAAGGGATTAAAGGAGACTCCAAAAGGTTACTTTTTTCAAGTAATCCCAATGATATCACTTGTACCAAGAGAGAGAAGCAAGTGCTCCCATGCCCCCATTGGATAAACCAAAGGATCAATTGCTGAGACCAAGTCTCGAGAAGGAAAACATGATTGCATAAGTTACTTCTCATAAGCAATTGAACATCGAGGATAAGATGCCACATAATTCACCCGTGGTGGGGTAGAGTCTACATGAACACTAGGAACATATAAAGGGGAAACCTAAACTAACATCGAATTAGGATGGTGATTATCAGATTCTAGCTGGTCGATAGTGACAATGCTTCCATTATGAGGGAAATACATCACCCGAAAAAGCATAGACACCACAACATTCATAACATATACATAATCATGCTTGAGAATAATATTGAAATATAACGGGCCTTGTACCACTATAACATCGACAAGGACAACCTTCCCACCTAATGAGATAGGAGACTAAGGAAGAACCCCCAAATATTCACTAGGACGTCTGTCAAAAGCCAATAGCTCATGCAAAGCAGACACAAGCTCGGGAGATCCCAATACTTTCCAAACCAAGGAGGATAAAATAATTACAGAGGCTCCTTCATCCACAATACATCCATAAATGTTCGTTGAATGAACTTCAACCCTTATTTGAAAAGGTGCAGAAGAAGGAAGACAAGTCTCGTCAAGGTCATTCTAATCAAAGGAAATCATCCTAGTGCTTGGAGGGGGTGTGCTCGAAGTGAGCGGAATGGCCCCTTGTTCTAAAAGTACTAAACTAGAAATGATAAAAACATATTCAGTAGACACATCACTCCCAAAGAGAGGAGTGGGATCAGTCGAAGATTGCATCGGCGTGACAACTTTGGTAGAGTTGACACTCTCCAAGAGAACAGTGGGATTAGCCGAAGACTACATCGGCATGACCACTTTGGTAGACTTGAAACTCTCTAAGATAAGAGTGGGATCAATCAAATACTGCATCGACGTGACCACTTTCTCAACCAATGGATGAATAGGTTATGAGACTACATGGTTTAAAGGCACCTCATCCACCAAAAGAGGAGTGGGATCAGCCGAAGATTGCATCGGAATGACCACTTCATCAACCAAAGACTGAAAAGACTGTGAGGAAACCTTAGAAGACTCGGAATGAGAAGAGATTGTAGACATGGACCACAATCTATGTACCTATAGAATGCCAGGGCACATATGAGTAAGATCATATCCCTTGCAAAGCTGACAAGGGAACTTAGGCTTATGTCCTATCCGTATAGGTTTCTCAACATAATCAATGCCCACATCATGAATAGTAGTGGCTAGTTGAAAATATGAAACATCACATGTAGAGGTTGGTGATGAATCAATAAAATGATTTGCAGAGGCTACAGACCTATTTCCAGTATGACTAGCAGGTACTGGACTTTTTCCCCCAACATGAATTGGAGAGGTTGGGTGCCTGCCCCCAACATGACTTGCAGAGGTTGGGTGCTAGTCTTCAACATGACTTGTAGAGGTTGACGACCTATATCCAACATGACTCACAGAGGTTGGTGAATTCTTCTTCCTATTCTTCCTCTTTCTATTTCATTTAGACTTCTAGTTACTAGTAACTCTACTTTCACCAAAGGTAGGAAAAGGAGGAGGAGAAGACTTTGTTGACGAAGGAACATAAACATGGTTCCCATGACTTAAGGTTCTTAAATGAGAAGCATCAAGAGAATTTGGGACATTTGGAATGGTACCCAACCAAACTGGTAGTCCCACATTCAACCCAGGAATGTACAAAGTGGCCATCAAAGGGACACCAATGTTTCCGAATAAAGGAAAAGAACAGGAATCCCCTTGCAAAGGGGTTCCTTGGTTGGTATCATTAGTAAATTTATCCATGAAGATATTATGCACAAGTTCTCCCCTTGCGATATCTTTCAAGTCTGTAAAAGTATCACACACTGACTTTGGCGAACCAGTTTTATCAAAACAACGCGTATAAAGAGGTGGCTCCACATTTCTAAGAGGAAGAACGAAAAGTCCTCACCACCGACAGAGTGGGAAGTTCACCACCTTAGGTTAGAGACCCAAAGTAGTGACTGACTAACTCACTATGGAAAAATAGGGAGCATAGAGCACACACTAAAATTTCCTAAAGGAAAATCAAGCAGACCACTATCTAGTAGGAAGAATAGTTACACCAACCAACAATAGAGAAACTTACCAGTGCAAGTGCAACTCGAACATGGAAGCACCCTTTGGGTATAATTTGAAAATCATGGCCTGACGTCTACTCTAGGTAATATGGTATACCTCCACAGTCACATTTGTAAGTCCCTAGGATAAAGACAATTAAGTTTCCAACTCACGAACAGTCACCAGGCAGGTACGGTCGACAGTCGGGTGGACCGCAATGAGAAAGATAACAAGTCTGAAACCTATCGAGTGTATCGAAAGTAAGTGGTCTGGAAGACAACTGAGGATCTTTAACGGATTCGAGGTCCACGAAGCTCCATGGGCAAATGCAACCGAAAATATCCCACGACAAGTCCTCAATATGTGTTCCTCACTACGTTTGGTCCATCTTTGGAGGGGTTATCTCTGCTACCTTTCCTCACATGATCTCATGTTTATCCCCTGTGTTAGAGGGGGGTCCCGGATAACTTTCATTTTTAATGGACTTTTTACACTCCCTAGCTATGACTCCAATGTTTTTTTTTAAGCCTTGAAGAGTTTCCTCTCCAACCTAATTCAAAGCTCTAGCCTAAACTAGTTGATTGACCCTACAAACATAAAAGTCTAATTAATTTTAATCAATGTTTGTTTTAAATGGCTTGTTTTAACTTAGAGGATATGGTAGTGCAACTGATGTTGTTAAGACTCTTAAAAAATTGAAACTTACAAGAATACTGACAAAGAAGGACTATATTTCTTATTTTCTTTTGAAATGCTTTCAAGATGTGAAAAAAACACAACATTATGCTAATTATTATTATTATTATTATTATTGTAAATGCTTCAAACAAGAAAAACTTGAAATATTTTCTTTTCTTTTCTTTAAAGAAAATGAAAAGGAGTAAAAGAAACATCATAAAAGACTGAAACTGACCTATATCCCACTGTGGATCCTAGGAAGTCACTAAAGACACCAAACAGGATGATAAAAAACTCAAAGACTCGCCCAAAAACCCTTTCTAAGTAAACATGAGAAATCTTTAAAAAGATAAGCAAACTGACATCTAACCCAGGCTTTGACTGTAAAAACCAGAGCCAATGAATTTAAACAAGAAACCCTGAGAAGTAAAACCTCAATCAAGAAAGAGGTTGACTACCTCTTCTTGAAAATAGTTTCTTGACACAGTGACGATACTGATGCTTAAGAAGCTTGCGTATGTACGTAGTTTTTCTATAAATCAAGGCACGTATGTACGCGTTCTGGCCCACAGTAGGTCGTGTACACCTTTGTAATTATTCAAAAAATAAAAAGACAAACTGACAGGGAAGGGAGAACTGGTATGGCACCAACAGGTTACAAGACCCCTTGAAAGACTCAATAAACTAAACAAGAAACTCAAAAGGTAATAAAACCAATCAAACACCCAACAAATCCCCTAAAACCCTAGAGGTTTCCCTAGTATGGTCGCCATTTCTGCTAGCGGGAAAAACCCCCCTATGGCTACACCGGGTTTTACAATGTAGGACGATCAATAACTGTTTAAAAGTATCCTAATTTTCTAACTACCCCAATCATACCCCAGACTTATGCAAGAAAACTAAATTAAGAAGAATCTGGTAATTGTACCTTTTAAACCACGTCCAGTGTAGATCCTCTCGCGCTTGATGGCTCTGCTGACTGCAAACCTCCTCCCAAGGCCATCCTGCATTCATAGACAGATAAATAGAGAAACACAAGCATACATTTCATACATAAATCAGGGTTAAATGTTAGAATAAAAACATAGAACAAATGTAAACATTCGACACATCATGTTATTGGGACAACAAAAGTACTTCTTTTATTGATAAACAATGATTACTTACAACCAGTGGCGGCTACTGCTCCTCAAACCTGGTTCGGACTCCTCTTCACCAAACTCCAAGTGCACCTCCATGTATCTTTCTCCTCTTACACTTCTCCTTAGGAAATTAAATGGGCTTATGATGGAGGAAAAAGGAAAAAATGGGGAATTCTGATGAAATTCTCACAACAAGGTTGCAAATGCTTGGGGCAAGGAGGGGATGTAAAATAGGCAGAGTTTCACTATTCTTATGCTTAGATGTGGAATGATACTCCAACACCTCCTTTTATATGGGAAAAGGATGGTTATTTGGTTGGGTGATGGGCTATAGGTAGTGGATCAGTTGGGAAACTACCCAATAGCCCGTAATCTCAACGAATTCCTTGCAACTTTTTAATTTTTGCAACTTTTTCAAGTATACAAGGGCTCTAATGGTGAAACTAGCATACATACACAGGCTGTAGTGGTGTAGAAAGCATATGTATGTGGGAAATAGTGGTGTAGGGCGTGCACATCTTCAAAAAATGAGTTTTTAAGAAGAGTTGCTCAGTGATGGCTTGGAAAAATTTGCATGTAAGAGGGCCAAATTCTAGATATGCATGTATGGAGAAAATTATGGTTATAACAACACTTGGCCTGCAACTGACAGAATAAATGTATGACATTCACATATTGTAGAGCATTGGATCACTCGAGGAAAGATTGTCACAAACTAGTTGCGAAGTGTTAGGCTAGAGGAAACCAGAACCAGAATCTGAATCTGAATGTACAAATGATATCAGCCAAAATACACAATGAAGGACCTAGAGTATTCGATGTTACACACAAAGGAGATAGGACAAGGACTTTTAGGACAGATGAATGGAAGTAGACTTAATAATAGCTCAAAAAGTCAGCAGGGGCTATGCCATATTTTTATCCTCAACAAGAAAAGGAGCGATACCAAAGGGAAAGTAAAGAAGTACTCAGAGTGGATTGGGGAGTATAAACATCAGTGACGCCTCGTCTAGAATATCACATTATGCCAGAGAAGCCAATGGGGAAGGTAAGCATGCTAACAAATTTCTTGAGAAGTTTTGTAGAGGTAATAAAAATGAGGTTTCACTGAGTACATTATACGACATGATTGATCCCTACAACATAGGAATGGAAACTCTTGTTGTAGAAAGGATGGTAAATCAGTTAATACACAAAAAGTGAACCAATGAAGAATTCAGATTCATTGTGTAGATTGGAGAGTATTATGTGGATAATATTATTTTGGACTTAGGTTATGACGTGAATGTGTTACCTAAGAAGACATGAGAGTTGATGGAAAACCCAAGTTGGTATGGTCTCTTGTTCATCTAAGGCTAGCAAATCAACACAAAATAGTTTTGATTTGTTGGTTGACATGAGTACCTATGAACATAGATGGGGTTCCCAATGTGTTTAAGACACTGAAATCCTAAATACTCCTTTACCGAATGGGACATCATAAATTTCATTTTTCTTGATATATCAAATCCTTTATACAAGTCCTACATCCTCTTCTACTCAATCGTAGTGTCCTAACAATTTATACCAAGCTCAAATCCGACCTTTGGTTTACATGTTATGGCCTCCCAAAGTTCTTCAACCTTCATTGGTTGAGGGCCATGTGGATCCATCTCATTTTCACCCTCCTCAAGCTCCGATGTCCACGATGCAATTCCATTCACCATCCAAAGCAAAAACAATACTCATCCCTCCTCTAATACACATGCTAGGGGAAAAGTCAATGTTTGGCGCTTCAATGTTGGGCACCCCTTTTCCTTTTTGTACTCAGATCCTCTGGAGTCCCAAATTCTCAGACTCTCGAAAGGTTTCCAGGTATCTTCAGCCTACGGCCCCTTTGGAGCCTATGTTCCAACATCCTAGTCTCCCAGAGTAGGACTTCACCGAAGTGTCGAACACAATCTAGATCCAATGGCTAGAGGAGATCTTGAAGGGTCCTCAGATCTACAACTTCTATCTCTTCATAAATTTGGTGTTCAGAGGTTCCTTCACCTTGAACCATACTTCCTTCAGGAGTATCAAACTCCTGAAGTCTTGGGTACTAGATACGAAGGAAAATATAGGTAGGTCCCACATGTTCCTTTTACCACATGGACCAAGCGATGGGTGCCAAGAGTGATATGTGAAAACACTAGGATGACACATTTCTCTTCAGTGGGTGACATGTGTCATGCATTAAAGGGCCCGTGGGGTCTGTAAAATTCATGAATCCAAGTGACACATGGCACATTACTTGTAGGTCCATGTCACCTTAGATGACATCACCTTACTACATCATCTTGACTACCTTCAAGCCCTTCAATATCATGGTCAAGCCGCATCCACATAACCCCTAGATCAACAACCTCCATTACTTTGTAACTTCGACGTCACATAGTTCATGATGTGACCTCCTCCTTTCTCCTGGAGTGGTCAACTTCGAGTTTTCCATGGTGTGAATCTAACGGTTAGTAAGATTCCACGTGGTCCCTGGATATATGACCTCCATTACTTAGGGGTTTCAATGTTTGAGATAAATATAATGTTAGGGAATATCTAGAAGGATCCCCAAATCTACGGTTCATGTTAATTCGCTACTCTGGTCTTTGGGTCTTTGACCTTGTAGACTCCAGTTTTCTCCTAGAGTAGGTCAATGCTGAAATGAATACCATCCAGATCAAATGGTCATGAGTGGTCCTAAATTTCCTTCGGATCGACGAATCTCATTATTTCATGACTTCGAATTTCATAGATTACCAACTCCTTACCTCGTGAATTCCCCGAAGATCCAAGTATTCAGTGTGTCTAATATGCCACCAAGTGTCCTCATCCTACCAACGACTGAGATTCATTTGGTTGTTCATGACTTCGAAGGTTTTCACACTCGGTAGACTCTTGGCCATGTTCCTCTAGAGTACTAAGTCTCCTTACTATAGGATCTCTTTCCACGTGCCCTCTCATCCAACGACTCTAGTTCGATGAACCAAATTTGGCAGGGGACAAGTATGGTCCATGTGTCACTCCACAACGCGTTCCTGGTTGTTCTTAGATCAATGGTTGAGAGGGATCCTGAAGGATTCGAGCATCAATGGTCCACGTCACTTCAGAAGTTTGACATTCAGGAGTTTGGCATTTATCCTTTGGCTTCTTGTCTGGATCACTCCTGATCTATCGCCACGTGTACCTGGAATTCATTGCCAGGATTTACTCTGGCTTGCAGAGCTTTGGGGAGACTCGCATGTTCCTATACCACTAAATACCCAAAATTCTATATATTAGTTGATCTATGGACACATATCCCTCGATTTTAAATGGTCTCGATTTACTTCGCAACTCTTATATTCGGGATTTTTTACGTTAGACCACTCCTATTCTCTTAAAGTAGGAAACTTGTTACGTATTTAGGTGGTTTTTCAGCACATGGTTTTTGTCGATGGTTTTCTATTTCCAGTTAAGGAATTAGGGTTTTGGACTAATCTATGTCATTGGTTTAGGTTTTTGGATGCCACTAGCTCCTATATGTATATTGTATTGTAAACAATGTATCACAATGAATGAATATAGAATATGTTGGTTTTCCCGGTTTGGGTTTCTAGGGGAAAAATCTCTGTGTAAAGTTTGTATTTTCCATTGTATCTTTTCTGTTCTTTTCTAAATATCTATTTGCAGTAGATATTGTACAAGGTTATAATATACAGACATGTGACATGTTCAAGGGAGACAACAAAGAGTTGCCATAAAAGATTTCAATACTCGACCCACTTCCCAAATCCCCCCCCCCATCTAGATATATGAGTTCCTCTTTCCCTTTTAACGAGCTTAAGGAGGATAGCATGTGCTTGGTATAATATCATCCTTTGGATGAGTCCTTAGAAGCATTTTTAATGAACCCTAGGAAGGAGTGGTTCGGTGCCATATAGGCCTTTCAATGTATGTTTTACTCGTCCAAAGAAAGTAAACTAGGTGGTTTTTCATGTTTAGAGAGTTTGAAAAACACCTAAAGGAAACTCCAAGATGGAATTTTTCGTAAGTTTAGTCTCTCAAGAATAAATAAGTATAAATATTACTTAGTAAAACTCTCCTAACCAAATGGTTAGGGTGTTCCTTTTTCATAAAGTATATAAACTACCGCCCAACAGATGTGCTTTCTAATTCACTTTAACGAGCGTGAAAGACAACAAGATCGCTCGACAATATTTTCATGTTTAGATAGTCTAAAAGGTTCTTAAAGGAAACTTGAGGGGGTTCCTTTTACATATAACCTTTACGAGTCAGAAAAAGTGATAAAAGTCTACTCAATGAAATTCTCATGTATTTACGAGCATGAGAAAGAACAAACACTAAGCTCAAAATTGGTTTCATTTTTACACAAGCTTGAAACAAAACTAAACTATGCTTGTAACTTCCCAACGTAATTTCCAAAGGTTTTGAGGGATACCCATGGGTGGTTTGTACTCTCCCCTCAACTTGAGAAGCTAGTGATTTAACTCTAGAATGATAATCAAAGGCTAGAGACATAACCCCCCAAGCTTCATTTCATTCGTCGACTTTGAGGTTGTCACCATTTTCTATACTAGATGGAGAAAAGGGATAAGGGAAGATGGAATGAAGCTTCTTCTACCAGATATAATTAAAGACTCGACTCAACATCTACAAGATAGAGTGAAATACTCAACTTAAAGGGAGAGGTGACTCTTTCATTTTTTAACGGGATTGACATAGGAAAAGAACTATGCTCGTAGCTCTAGGTTCAATCCCCAGATTTATATTTCATTTTTTAAATAGATTTCCACAGAGAGGAGAAACTATGATCATATTTTTTGTTTCACTTTTTAACGAGATTGCTACAGATAAGAAAAACTATGCTCATATCTTCTATTTCATTTTTTAAGGAGATTTCCACAGAGAAGCAAAACTATGCTCGTAGCTTATGTTTCATTTTTTAATGATCTTTCCACAGAGAAGAAAAAATATGCTTGTAACCTTCCCTTGATCATGGCTTTCGCTATATGAAAATAAAACATTCCAAAAGGAATACATGTCGACGAACTCGATAAGGGTAGGGAGATATGGCTCTAAAATCCCTATCGAAGAGATGACCATGTCAACTACCGGATCTAAGTCAGGATAAGGGAGAGATTCCCTCTTGTTTGAAGTTGAACTCATGGGACAAGTCCTTACATAATTGACCTATGGTAGGGTGAACATTGTTGGCATGTATGGATCATTCAGGGAAGGAGGATAGTTGATCATAAGATGAGGGTCAATGAATGAAAGTTGGTTGATCATTACTATGTTTCTTTTGTACATATCAATCAAAAGAGAGTGGACACAAGAGATCTCATAACATAGACATAGTCTCGCCCAAGAAATAGGTTAAATTACAAGGGGTCGTGAACTACCATCACATCAATGTAGATCGTTTTTCCTCCCAAAGTAATCAGAAACAGAGGAAGGATCCTTAAAGGTTGGCTAAATCTCATGTCAAAGGTCAATAGATTCTGAGTCATGGGCAAGCTGCGATGAACCAAAATATTTCCAAGAATTTGCAGATAAGAAGCTAACAAAATCACCTTCATCTATTATAGTGTTAGGAATATTCCTACCACAAACCTGCACGGTGATTTGAAAAGGTGATCCAGGTGGATATTGGTGGCCACCCACCTATTCCAACTGACTCCTCTTGAAAGTTTTTAGTTCAACACATTCTTCTATAATTATTTGTAATTGTGTGTTCTACACTTTTGGGGCTATCTGAAGCCCTATACAACTTCCAGGTGGATATTGGTGGCTTCCCACCTAATCCAACTAGATTATTTTGGAAGATTTCATGTCAATACATATTTTGTACTTCTAGGGACATTTTGGGGCCCTAAACAATGTGTTTTTGGCTTGCCACAGTCAAATTGTAGAAGGAGTTAGAGTTTGAAGGTATACTGTGTAATTCTCAAAAATACCTTTCCAATAGGCTATCACACGCCTAAAACAAAGGTTGTATGAAAACGTTATGACCCAGGGAAGTTGAGGTACCAACTTACCCATCAGGGCCGACATAACTTTTGGAGTTTCATCTCCTAGGGTTAGGTTTTTGGATGGATGGGGTTTTGGAATTCATGAGTAATGTTAAAAATGCCTCTGGATCCTCATTGTAATTATTATTATTAGACATATGTGCATAGTATCCACATTTCTTCTCAAAGATAGCTACCACCATTCCAAAAAGTTTTTTTTCAGTTCTGCAGTTTTACAGTTTCATCCTATTTTATTTATTGAATATAATTTATTGTTCACTAGATATCTATTTTTATTCCCTGTATATTTTTGTTATTGCATTCAGTCTATTATTTGTTTCGTTCCACTCATAAATATGGATCAATGGTATTAGAGTGGTATACTCTTTATTTAGTTTTCTTCGTGCATGTCCCTAACAAGATCTAGGTACAAGAAGTTGGGACTCGAACCAGTTGAGCCTTTGCAAGATCAGCCTCACCAAGCCTGACCGCAAATCATGGGGGATGAGAAGAAATATGATGGAGAAGGAGATCATTTTAAATTGTTTCTGAAGGAAGCCCTTGTGTGAAAAAGGAACAAAATGATGGACAACTTTGCACAGATCCTTCGGCGACTACCCACAGGAGACACATCTTCATCAAGCGTCCATGCAACCCCCTTCAAGGTACATGTAAATTTTTATATTCCATTATTTGAAGGATTTATAGATGTGTATGTTGTAGATAATTGGTTGAATATGCTCGAAGGGTATTTTTCAGTCAATTTTTTCGATAGGGAAAATATTGATTTTTCCCTCCTTAAGGTTGTCTTGAATGTTAAGGACTGAAGGGATACTTACTCTGAGAAAATGGCCATAGAGGAATTTTCAATATTTGTAGTCTCCCCCACATGGGATACCTTCATGGATTCCATTAAAGAACAATACTACCCTATTGGAAGCTATGAGTACTAGTACACAATATGGACCACCCTTCATTTGGAAAGGGACTAGACCGTACTAGATTTAACCAATATTTTCCATACCCTGCACACCAAATTGGGTATCAAAGACTCTGAACGACATATTGTACTCAAATACCGTAGTTTTATGCATAGATACATTCAAACAAAAATGGAGTTTTTGGACATCACATCATTGGGTATGGCTTATAGATATGTTGTCAAGATTGAGCAAAACTTTAAGTAGAAGAGAAAATATTTTGGATCTGCAAATTCCTCATAGCCAAAGCAGGGAAAGGAGGCCCCAACCCACAAAACAAGGGACAAAGAAAATATGTTCACTCTCAGGACAACCATTCCAAGATGAAACATAAGAAGGGTAATAAGAAGTCAAAAAAGGACACATGAAAGTGGAGTGAATACCATAAAATCCCTTGGTACAACACTGAAGAATGTCCCTCCAAGCAGTCACTAGTGGTTGACCTGAAAGCTTCCAAGTCTGAGGTAGATTCTAACTCCAAATCAAATCCATAAGGAAGGAAGAAGATTAGCGATTCCAAACCTAACACCACTATATCTACCACCAAATTCCATCCAAGTGAACTAGAATAACCAAAGAAAGGGGAATGCCTCTTTCACTCACAAATGTGGGTAAAGGGGGCTCCGCTTCATTTAATTTTCAATAGAGACAATCAGAAGAAAATGATCTCAAAAACGATTTTCAAGTGGCTAGTCCTACCAATGACACTACACCCACATCCATACACCATCATATGGCTTCTCTAAGGAATAGATCTTTGTGTCAGCCAATAGTGTCGTCTACCCTACGACATCAAGCCCTTCAAAGATGATGTATTGTGTGATATTTTTCCCCTTGAAGTTTTTTATGTTCTTTTAGGAAAACCATATTTGTGGAAGAAACATGTTGTGTATAAGTATAGACTCTGCAGTGTTATTATTATTTTGCGTAGACAGTTGTATAGGATACCATAGGTAGCACTGCCTAACACTATTTCTTTAATCTCTTCTAAGCAATGCAGTAAGGTCATTTCAAAGACTGGGAATTTATTCTTCTTCATGATTCATGCTCATAGTAAGAAGAAGGTCACCACCACATATTTAACCTCTACACAGAGCCTCTCTTTGTATCACAAGCAAGTGGACAGAATCATGGAATATTACAAAGACATAATCTCCTCACCCACCGGGGTACCGACGCACTGCCAAGTCAAGAATCCAATTGATCTAACCCCCAATGAACCTCTTCCTAATGGACGAGTTTATCATCACTTGCTGATGGAAAATAATGAAATCAAGCATCAAATCCAAGAGCTACTTCAAAAGGGGCACATCAGACCCAAATCCTCCCCTTGCAGAAGCTCGATTGTATTGGTATGGAATAAAGATGGGACTTGGCGACTCTGCATTGATTACAAAGGATTAAACAAAATCATAGTCAGGAACTGATACCAAATTCCCCAAATTGATGACCTTCTTGACCAACTCAAGGGGCCCAAGTTCTTCAGCAAGATTGACCTAAAGTCTAACTACCACCAAGTTCCCATCGAATCGACTGATGTATGGAAGACAACTTTCAAATCTAAATAAGGTCTCCTCGAATGGTTGGTCATTCCCTTTCACATAACAAATTCACCAATAACTTTCATGAGGTTGATGGATGATGTATTGAGACCCTTCACCAATTTTTTTGTGGTGGTATATCTGGATGAAATCCTCATCTTGAGAAGAACTCAGGAGGATCACATGCAGCATATTCAACTGGTTTTGAGCACTCTACGCCAACACAAGCTATATGCCAACTTGGAAAAATGATCCTTTGGCATGACCAAGTTCCAATACCTGGGATACATTGTTGATGAACATGGGGTACATGTGGATCCAAGTAAGATCCAATTCATCTATGACTAGTCATCTCTAACCACACTAACTGATCCTTGGAGCTTCTTGGGACTTTCGAACTTCTACCGATGGTTCATGTTGGGATTCTCCCATATCTCATGGGCCCTCATCCAAGTGACCAAGGGAGGTGGCAAGGAAAATTATGTGTGGTGGAAGTCA